>CM034356.1:74318335-74609007 GCA_019925275.1 Mytilus edulis
TTTTTCCAATAATTAGAGGTGTAAGACAAGGGGACAGTTTAAGTACTACTTTGTTTAAATGTTATATAAATGATTTACATTCAAATTTTGATGTAAATTGTAACCCTCCAGTTCTTGATACTTCAAGTATCCAAACTCTCAGCTATGCAGATGATTTAGTGTTACTGTCTGAGACACACCAGGGGCTTCAAAACGCATTAGATAAACTAAATAAATATTGCACTAAATGGCAATTGAGTGTTAATACAAACAAGACTAAAATTCTAGTTTTTCAGAATATTTATAAACAATCCCCACCCCTCTTGTTCAATAATAAATTTTTGACTGAAGTTAAGGACTTTAAATTTCTAGGGAATATTATTAACTATAGGGGAAATTTTACAAAAACTACTGAAGAGCTGTCTAAAAAAGGTATTAAAGTTTTATTTTTATTGAGAAAATATATGTCCAATTTTAATTTTGTTCCCACTAATTTGTCATGTAAATTATTTGATACTCTTATAAGACCTATTTTGATATACAACTCTGAAATTTGGTTTATGGATAATTTTCAGTCAGCTTTTAGGGCATCTAATAGAGCTGCAGTAAATAATACATTTTGTGATACTCTTGCATTAGCAGAAAAATATCCCTTTGAGAAGGTTCATTCTAAATTTTGTAAAGCAGTATTAGGACTGAAAAAGACAGCCACTAACATAGGTGCTAGATCAGAATTAGGTAGATTTACTTTGGACTCCTATATAAAAACTCAAACACTCATGTATTTTTATAGAATAAATTGTAATGATATTAATCCCCTGGTTAAAGAATCTCTACAAACCAACATAAATTTACATTCAGAAGGAATTTATTCTTGGTACTCATTTGCAGATAAAATTTTTAAAGAGATGAAAATAAACCCAGAAAATTACTCTAATAATAATGTACCTTTTAAACAATCAAAAAACATGTTAAAATGTAATATAAAAAAGTGTGTTTCAGAGGAATATGAAAAAAATACTTTAATTAAACTTTCAAAAATGGATTCCTCATCCAAACTTTGTCTTTATGGGAAATTAAAAAATAATTGTCAGTCTGAGGAATATTTAAATTGCAATAATTTTATACATAGGCAGTTACTCTCAAAATTTAGACTAAGTGATCATTCCCTAGGCATTGAATTAGGAAGGTACAGAAACATTCCAAGAGCACAAAGATTATGTAAAAAATGTGAAGTCCTAGATGATGAATTTCATTTCTTTTTGTATTGTGACATTAACTTATCTTTGCGTTCTAATCTTTTTGCTTATCTAAAAGACTATGTACCATTATTTCAACATCTTGATGCATTCAATAAACTTAAACACATTCTAAACCCCATCCCTGAACTTGTTTGTCATATTGGAGTCTTCATAAAACAGTCTTTAGAACTGAGGGAGTCAGACCCGTGTCAGGCAAGGTTATGATGGTGTTTTTTACATACATTTATAATTGAACTCTAATGTTCTATTATTCTATATATTGTATTGTATTATTTTGTATTTCATTGTATTACATTGTATTTCACTGTATTGCATTGTTTAGTATAAAATTATTGTTTGTTTGTATTGCTTGACCATCATGGGTGTAATTTTGCAATAAAGATTATATTTATTACTGCCCTTAAAAGTCCATAATATTTTTACCTTCATTTTTGCAATTTTTTTTTTGACGATTTAAAAAAAAAAAACTATACTAGATAATAATAGAGAAAGACTATGCATACAGTATATAGATCAATAAAACAAAGTCTACAAATGAGGCAGCACGAACAAAGCTTACATACAGGAAGTGAATAAATGAAAAAGCAATCCAACGACAGAATCAGTTTAGTGGACAACATACACACTTAAGTCTCCAACAGTACACGGGAGACTAACTATATGCAATACGTTTAGCTTCAATACCAAAGTTGTGAAAATCTTAACAGAACCAATATAAGATCTCCCGTCACACCAAATTCTAGCTAGTTTGTTGAGTTATCAACCTTTCATATTTTTAGTCTTGATCAGTTGATAACAAAACAAACAATACAAATCAGTACAGGAAAAGTCACTTATGGCTTATTTCGCGTTTCCGCGATTTCGTCTCTTCCTTTGAATATACAACGCGAAATCGCCAAAATGCGAAATTGGAAGTATCCGGCCATCATACTCAACTCTAAAATAAAAGTATTATAGATAACACTGACTTTTTATAGCAGTTATTGTCCGGAAATGCTGTTTTGATTAAATTGTTTTCTATGTGGATTTTTAATAAAGTATTGTGTTTAAAAAGGGCTGCCACTGCTGCTTAGCGTTTTAATGTTATTCATATAGTCTTACTAGGAGAGCGATATGGACTCTTGAGGGCCTCTAGATTTTTAATCTACTATTAGCATTGTTGTATCCTCTTATTAACGCCACTTTACTTACTAATATAAGTGCTTGCTTATAATGTCTCCATACATTATTTTTATAGAAGAAATAGAACGTCTTGAGTTACGGACACTGAAAGTCAGTCCTTCGACCATACGTCCATCGTCCCGTCAACCATCAGCTTCAAAACGTCGGCCTGGAACTGGACACAGAGAACCAAATGGTAATATCGTAAAATTATAGTTATGACAAAAAGGAGACTTGGGGTAATACCAATTAGTCCAAATAATACTAAAGCCTTGAACAACTACAACTATTTTATTTTTGTTTAGTTTTAAGCTAACATTTATATACCTTGGTAGCTATTACACCCAAAATATGTCCTGTTACTCTTGCATGAACAATAATTGTTATTGTAGTTGTGTGCATTTAACCAATAATGAATTTGTGTACAGTTGAATATTGCAATTTATTTAAGTTGAAAATTACAGGGGTGCAATTGTGGAATGCAGGTCTCATTGGCAATATACCACATCTAAAAAAAAATCAATTAGCAAAGATAAACTAGAGGCTTCAAAGAGCTTATCTGTTAAAACAATATATACCAAATTGATATTTGCAGTGAATTCAGGGCAAAATCTACAAATTTTCCATGATTTTTTTTATAGATCTTTAATTGTTTATCATTTTTTTTTCTGTTTTAAATTTGTGTCTACTATAACAATTTTAAAACAAACAGGCAAAATGAAATTAGTCGAAAGTAGTCATAAATTTATTAAAGAGCAATAACTCCTTGAAAATCTTATTCTTTTTTAGACGTAGTAATGTAGATCTTTTGTTGTGTTTACAATATTTGCCTAACGAGTTTTCAAAAGATGACTATAAGGGGACAACAAAAATCTATTCACAATCGTCATCCATTCGAAGGCAATAACTCTTATTAGTAGTCAATAATTTTTCAATAATTTTGCTTTTAATGCATATCTTTTGTTGCTGAATATCTGTCACAATTATTTCGGTATAAATACTCAAAATTTGCTTGCAAAATTATGGCAAGCCGTTTTGCTATTTATTCTTACTTCAAGATATCTCATAAACTTTATAAGATATCTTATATAGTTTATAAGATATCTTATATAGTTTATAAGATATCTTATATAGTTTATAAGATATCTTATATAGTTTATAAGATATCTTATATAGTTTATAAGATATCTCATATAGTTTATACGATATCTCATATAATTTATCAGATATCTTATATAATTGTCTTTATAAGATATCTCATAAAGTATATAAGATATCTTATAAACTATGAGATATCTTATAAACTATATAAGATATATTATAAATTATATAAGATATCTTATATAAAAATTGTTTATAAGATAGCTCATATACTTTATAAGATATCTTATAAACTTTAGAAGATATCTTATAAAGTATATAAGATATCTTATAAATTTTAGGAGATATCTTATATAATATATAAGATATCTTATATAATATATAAGATATCTCATATAATATATAAGATATCTCATAAAAATGAAATTATATAAGTTATCTTATATTTATAGGAGATATCTTATATATTATAGGAGATATCTTATTTAGTTTATAAGATAACTCATAAAGTTTATACGATATCTTATATAGTTTTGATGATATCTCCTAAAGTTTATAAGATATCTCATATAATCTGTCAGATATCTTATATAATTGTCTTTATAAGATATCTCATAAACTATATAAGATATCTCATAAACTATATAAGATATCTTATAAACTATATGATATATCTTATAAACTATATAAGATATCTTATAAATTATATAAGATATCTTATATAAAAATTGATTATCAGATTATTACATGGCATTTTTCATATCACAAGTATTATCAACCCTAGGTTCAATATCAGCCCAAGAGCCGCATGGCATGTTATGATCTTTTTATCATATGCTTCAACAGTAGAGAAAAATAACAGATTTATATATTGATCCTTTTACGTGGTTCCCGAAGTTTAAAGAGTAAAAACATGAGTTCACGGCTGTCGGACCCAAAATTTGATACATTCAATCTGAAATCTTTCTATTATATGCCTCAATAGAGAGAGAGAAAGAAAAAAAACATATAAATATGGACGAATCGACAAAAAAATAAGTCAACAATATACATAATGATCATTGTTTGGAAAAGTCAACTTTTTAAAGAAACTTTCTAAATTATGTTTCAGAAAAACTTAAACTTGCATTCATTAAATAATTTGCTCGGTTTTTTTTTTTTTTGGTTTTTTTTTTTATTATTTTAAACAATACACTTTCCAGTATTCAAGAAATTATTTTGTAAACTACTTTGTAATGTTTTTCACTGAAAACGTAACATTAAGGTGTATTTTCCGGAATTGGCCGAGTATTACCGGAATGCCATGTGATAACGTTACGGAAAGGCATGTGATAACAATCGAAGCATGTGATAAACTTTTCATATCAGCCCGCTAAGCACCAATTCGAAAAATATGGAATTTACGTCAATTTAATGCTATTATCATACGGTAAAAATTATATGTTATTTAGTCTATAAGTATATGATAATATAAGATATCTCATATACTTTATAAGATATCTTATAAACTTTAGAAAATATCTTATAAAGTATATAAGATATCATATAAACTTTATGAGATATCTTATATAACATTAAAGATGTCTTATATAACATTAAAGATGTCTTATATAACATTAAAGATGTCTTATATAACATTAAAGATATCTCATTTAACATTAAAGATATCTTATATATTAAAGGAGATATCTTATATATTATAGGAGATATCTTGAAATTCGAATAAATAGTAAAACGGCTTGCCATACAAAATAGCAATTTGTTCAATCTTCTGGTGTTTATAATTACAAATGAGACATAATATTGTTAAACAATTCAAATATACAGACATGGGGCTGTGATAAAGTTACTAGTACTTTAAGTTAAGATTAAAGACTTTTTGAAAATGGTCTGTGTGTGAAACGAATATATATATATATGAGAAATTGGTCATACTGCTATTATATGTATTCCCTTCGAAGCCCATTGGAAATCACAATGTTAATCTGGACCAGTTTTGGTAAAAAAATATTGATGGATCTTTTCAAAGTCTTTTTAGTCGTAGAAAAATAACATCACTAGAGACGATTCTCGAATTGGTCAATTTTCCTCTGTTAACGAGTTATTACTGTTATATAATCCAGACTGATCGAAATCAATGTTCCTTTACCCATGCAATTATATCATAAGCGTTTTATGATAAGGTCATTTTGGTGTTCATACTTACGCTTATCAATATGTATCCAAGTTACTTATCATTCTTTCTTAAAGATCGTGGCAGTCAGGCATTTATATTTTAGAAATGCACTTGTCTGCATATATTAAATGCACTTGTATGCATATATTAAATGTTTAGATCAATACAAATTATCGTGTTTAACACTGAATTGACCTGCTAAGCACTCAAACAAAACACATATAATAACTGCAGTACACGAAGTCAAAGAGATTAGGGTCAATATTGGATATATCATATTCTCAGATCAATTATTTATTTTTCTGAAGTCATGGATGGTCTTTATTCAACACAATACGTGTTATACTGTTCAAATATATCTTTTGTGATCTTAAATGGTAGTTTTAATCAAAACAAACATGAACATGTTTTCGGACAAAATCCGTTCTTTTAACTACTATGTCTGCCGTACGTTTGCCGCCTATCAATCAGAATAATTCTGGTAAGAACATTTAATTCTTTTTCAAAATATCTTTATTTGTCCTTTTTTAAACATTTGTACACGCTGCTATAGACAGCGAGGATGATATATTAAGATTGAGATGTGCACACTTTATTAAATGACTGAGTGTTCTTTTCATGTGTTCTATGCCTGATATGCAATCCGTCTTCACGTTTTAAAATAAACGTATATAGGGGATTAGAATGCTTATTTTCAGGTAAAATACACAAAATAAAAATGTCACTTACAGCTAATTTCCCAATGCATGTAAAGCAATACTTTGGTTAGCTAGCTTGCTTTGTTTGTATATTGTACAACTGTAATTGGGATAATGTCCAATCAAATTTAACTACAGAATGTATAATATATACAGGTTAAGATATGCCTATATGTATTGTTTGAAGATGTCAATGTTAATTATGAAGCTTGAATTAGGTTTATACTAACAGAGCAAGCAAGCCTACCAATGTTTTACCCTACGAGCATTAGGAAATTAGCTGTAAAGAAATTGTATGCATCCGAAACGCGTTTATGGCAACACACCTCAGTTAAATAAAAGTCGAAAAGACGATGCGTTCCTTACAATTTACCGTTTGGACCCTGTGCTGGAATGTTGTTGCATAAAAAAGGAAGTCCAAAGTGTAAACTTCTTTTACTATTCCACTTGTAGCACCGGTCGTGGTGCTCATGATATGGCATACAAGAAAAAACGATGGTTAGATTGTGCATGTTGACGCCAAAATGAAACATAATCGCAGACACACGTAACACCATTTTTTTACATGACGAAGTGGCAACTATATTTTTTTTATTGCAACAACTTCTACTTTACCGTTACGAATCCTTTCTGGATTAGTGTTTCACAAGAATTGAAAGTATTCTCTTTCGTCATACGGTTCAGTAATAACTCGGCCATTACAATGGGTTCTAGATGTGGATTAATGTATGAATCGGACTTTTCTGTCACAATAACATCTTATACTAGTAATTGAAATGCTATTGGACTTTCAACATAATCACCAAAGGTTGAACTATTCAATAAAAAGTTACTATCTATAAAGCACAGTGTTGATTCTAAAGAAAGGGCTAGGTCATTTCATATTATTTTCGCGAAGCCCAGCCATATAGTTTTCTTCGTACGAATAAATAATAAACAAGGCGGCAAGAAGAGGGGGCACATTTTCCCCCATAAGAATGTCGACTGTCTGGAGAGAAACACACCAACCAGACGTAGCAAATATGTTGTGTCAAATAGTTTTAAAAAAAATATTGATGATGCAAGTTTCTGTAATCGTTATGTTTAAAGAAAGAGTGATACCTGGGTTTTTTTTACGGAAGTCATTCTATTCAATGAAAAAGCCATGAGTTAATTCTATAAACTTGTCTTAAAGCGAACACAGATCTAAAAAGATCTTCCAAAATTAAGAAATATCTTAAAGAAAAACTATCAAATATAGAATGTCAGGGAAAAGGGTTATGTATGAGTCTTTCATTATGATTATTTTTGTTGAAGGGTGTATTTCACGTCCGCCGAGCCGAACGGGGAGTGCAAATAGTCAACCAAGAAGAGGGCATAGTTCAAAAGGGAGACAACCATATTCAAATAGAGGAGTAAATTCATGTGAGTATTCAAATACATGGATTAAACTTAGCACAATATATAAAATGTGCCTTTAGTTCAACCAGTATTTATTTTTTTCAAAAATTATCAACTGACAAACATACAAAAGGAACAAACTGATTCGAAAACAAGAAAAAATTATAGAAATAAATGTGCACCCAATTTGTACATCGATAAATGCAGGAAGGGAAATGCCTTATGTTGAAAGTTTAATTGACGATTGAGAGATCTCTAAAAAACTAATGTGTCTGTGCAAGTATGTGTTTGTAGTTTTTTTTTTGAGTATTTTTTTCTTTATTGCCAGTAAGAATCAGAATATGAATATTTATCATTCCAATAACGGGCCCTGAATAGACTGTAAATCAATACATTGTGATTTGTAACCTAACACTCTTTTTTAACATTGAAATGAAATATTAAAAGTTCCGATAGATGTTATCATGATAGAGCTACATATATTTTTCATTTTTTATAAGTCATGTATATTTAATTCCAGTCAGGACCAGAACCACAAAATCATTACAATAATTATCGTCATTACGTATATTAATTTATATTTCGTCTTACATCTAGATATTTAATAATATAGTTCCCTAAATATTTTAGGACAGACAAATTTCAATTTGCATACAACAAATCCATGATATTACTTTTTTTAAAAGTGATCGAAATGAGACGAAATTTTGATACAAAGTCTCAAATCATACACACCAAATTCTTTGAAATTGACATATCATAGACTTGATTTTAGACTTTTGACTTTTGAATTTGAAATCTTCATTGTCGCCACAAAAATGTGAATTTCCATGTAAACTCTCCATTAATTTGAATGTAATGCTTTACATAGACGACATTTCTACAAATTTGTAGCAAAAACAAGGAATTATGGATACTAATATGGACTTTTGACGTGGTCAATACATGTATATGGACCTGTTCAGGTTATATTGACCGAGGACGATGTCCGAGTGTGAATATAATCCAACAGGTACATATATAACATATTGACTGAGTGAAAGTCTTTAATTTATAAATTACATAGAATGAAATTCAAAACAGTGTGGCTGTGGCCATTGATTGACACATTAAATTCATCCATTGACTGGGACAATTTACGTGAACGTTTGTCTGTAACGACCACTGTTCACGACGTGCCTACGATAGACATTTAAACTGTGGGGTCACCAAAGGTTTCTTAACGCCTTTAATTATAAAATAATTCGAAAAATTAATCAGGAATAGCCTTTATGTTTTGATTTATATAATTGATATAAATCAAAACATCGTGTTATTTCTGATTTATTTTTCGAATTACTTTATTAAGGTGTTGAGAACCTTTGGTGACCCCATAGTTTAAGTGTCTTTAAAAAGTACATAGTGAGCAGTGGTCGTTACATACAAACGTTCACCTAAATTATCCCAGTCAATGGATGAATTTAATGTGTCAATCAATGGCCACAGTCACACTCTTTTGAATTTCATTCTATAGTTGATAATATATTAGGTAAATGGCGTTCAATGTTCTTTTTGTGTATTTTTAAATTGTATTTTGCAAAAATTTTAACATGTTATTGAAATTATATAGTAAGATGTGGTGCGTTATTTTTGCTGTTAAGTATGATTCGGGTATGGTTCAATGAAACAGCAATACTACAACACAACCAAACAACAAAAGCTAGATTTAGATGCGCAATATGTAAATGTCTGTACCATATTTATGAAGCTGTAAATCGTGTGATGTATGACAAGTTGTGAACAAGTTAAACAAAAAATACACAAAGGTCTAGTAAACCCTTATTTCTAAATCGGTATATATACTGGTATTTTATAACGCAGCCATGTATTTGAAAGTTGATGGTAAATAACTTGCCTTACTATGGTTCTATATGTATACACGAAGAGTCATGAAGCTATAATAAAAAATCACAAAAAAACAAGATTCACTTATAGATCTGAATATAATGAAATATTTATGAATAAAAGGAGATGATGAGAAGAACAGAACCTCTACAGCATAAAAAAACTTATTTTTTTCAGTTTCACAATGACATGGAAACCTCATTTGTTTACGATTTACGCTTTAGCAAACCAAGACTTAAATCAGCCATGACAATTATACTTTATAATAATATGAGAGTAAAAGCAAAAGCTATCTGGTTACAAGTATTTTCTGTTTATATTGATTTGGACGAGAAATTAGCTATGTTAATTGATAAAGTATAGATTCATAGCATTGACTCAAATATCCATTTTCATTTGTATTGAATTTTCTGTTTTAGGTGAAATGTGTTTTAAAAATATCAGTCACAAATATTGATCCCTTAAATGAAGTAGCGGGAGTTTGGAGAGAAAAACTTAAAGAAATGACAGAAACATTTTATGAAGCTATTTTGGTAAATACAGAAGTTCATATGAGAGCCTTAGAAAATGCTCTTAACATTCGTGAAATATCTGTCACAGACATTCAAGCAGGAAGCCTGTTAGTACGATTAAAACTTTTAACATTAGGAGCATTGGAATCTTTTAATCAAATGTACAAAACTCGTCGTCTGCTGGCTATTTGCCAAAATGTGTTCATCACAGAAAATGCTTTGAAAACTACTGGTGCTAAAAATGTAGGAATAAAAGTAGAATTATCTACCGAGGTCCTTGATCATTGTCGAGAGTTCTTCTTGTCCCGAAAGTTTAAAGAGAGTGTTCATCCAACAGACACATTACCACCGCCATCGTTTGAATCTAATCCTTGCTTAGAATCTTCTATTGATGGTATGTATTAATATTTATCTTACTGGAGTGAAACATACGCGACTAATCTAGCAATTTGATTGCGGGTTAACTAAACCGGAGGTATGAGACCATATCCCCTGTGAAGGAAAGCATGCAGTGATAAAATGGTACTAAATAATTAGTGTTGAAATCGGGACATTCCAGTATAATATAATTGTTATTTGGGCTTCACAGGGGGTATGGGCTGATATAGCTTGTCAGTGCCTATATCCTCTTGTCCGGCGGCTCAGCAGATATACAACATTGACAAGGAGTTTGAGTCCAAATCCCCTGTGAGGATACTGAATAACACATAGTATTATATTACTTAAATAATATTTTGATAAAATAGCTAACATTAGGTCCGAGAACACAATTAATTCGTAGTGCATTTCTTTTAGAACATAAATGAAAATTAAAAAAATCCCACCTGCGCTTTCTCAAAGAAACTTTTACAGTGTGTTGTACTACTTTTGGGACAAATTATATCAAATTTATAGAAAACTTCATCGTCTCTAACTCAAAATATGGACAATTTTATGTTTAGGGCGTCTTGAAATCTTTTGACAGCTTCCAAAGTGATCATTTTCAACCTTTTTCAGCTGGACCAAATCACTACTTTCCTTTAAAATTCGGGACCCAAACTTTTTTACAGTGTAATTTCATCCCCCTACTTTCAATTTGAAGCATTGAACATGGAGAAATAAATTTGGAAGGGGTATAAAAATAAATGGCAAGTAACCCACTGTCAACACTAGGGACTATATTTGTGGACCATTAGCCTACACTAAAGAAGCAAATCGACATATCGAAACAATTAGATATCGATCAACAAATTAAAACTAAAAGCGATATACATGGATGTCGAAACTAATTGCTACGGAAGCGTATTAGGGACATAGAAAAAAATAAAATTGGTGTTACATTTTTTTTCAAAGTCAAAATTTTGGCATTTCAAATCTCAAAATTTCGACTTTAACTCGAAATTTTAACTTTTCTTATCTTAAAATTTTGACTTTCTAAAATCTTGAAATTTCAACTCTTTTAAAACTCGAAATTTCGACTTTTTCTAAACTCGAAATTTCGCCTTCTCCAAACTCGAAATTTCGACTTTTTCTTAACTCGAAATTTCAACTTCTTTTAAACTCAAAATTTCGACTTCTCTTAAACTCAAAATTTCGACTTTTAAACTCGAAATTTCGACTTTTTTTAAACTCGAAATTTCGACTTTTTTTAAACTCGAAATTTCGACTTCTTTTAAACTCGAAATTTCGACTTCTTTTAAACTCAAAATTTCAACTTTCTTTAAACTTAAAATTTCGACTTTTCCTCAGTATTTATACGTTTGCGATTACCACATTCACAGTCATTTATATCAGCAAGGCGGAGAGTCATATACATCACAAACTTCATAAGCATATTTTAATAAACTAAACCATGTTAGAGAGGTTATTTTAGATAGAAAATCTTGTTTTGGCGAAGATTAATATAAATAAAATATGTTTCACGTTCGAATACATACTTCAAGTCTGAACTTCAGATATGTGTATCAAGACACCCCCGCTATTCCGACACACCTATATTACGACATACTTTTATTCAACAGTCTAATATATAAAGACAAGGGTTAATAGTTGTGTTATAAGAATGCAAACTCCAAAACTAGAAAACTGAGCAACTCATTGGTCGTCCTGAATATGAATGGCATTTTGTTTAAACAAGGCAAAGTCAGTGACTTGCTATTGGGATACCAAACAAGCCTTTGAAACTGTGATGCTAAATGTCCTCAGATCTGACGATCCTATGACAGTGTCGTGGAAACTAAAAAATGAAATATGGGGGGGGGGATTCTGTCAACATGCATGTTCATTCTTTTTACGAATGATTTCTTCAATATTAAATGCTGATCCATATCTTAATTTAAGAACAAAACAAATTTCTGAATATAAATTGACAAAATGTGTGGAAGACGCTTTAATAATTTGCGTCCATGTCTACTCCTTCTAAAATTGTAATAACTGTGTTTGAATACTAACATCAAAGTTTTAAAATTATTTTAAAAAATTCAAAATTTCGCGATTTCAACATTCGAAATTTTGAGTTTACAAAAAGTCGAAATTTTGAGTTTACAAAAAGTCGAAATTTTGAGTTTAAAATAAGTTGAAATTTCGGGTTTAAAATAAGTCGAAATTTCGAGTTTTAAAAAAGTCGAAATTTTGAGTTTAAAATAAGTTGAAATTTCGAGTTTTAAATTAATCGAAATTTTGAGTTTTGAATAAGTCAAAATTTCGAGTTTTAAATAAGTCAAAATTTCGAGTTTCAAAAAACTCGAAATTTCGAGTTTAAAGTGGAAATTTCGACTTTTTGTAATTCGAAATTTCGAGTTTCAAAAAAGTAGAAATTTTAAGACTTTAGAAAGTCAAAATTTCAATTTAAAGTCAAAATTTCGGGATTTTAAAAGTCAAAATTTTAAGTTAAAGTCAAAATTTCGAGATTTGAAAAGTCAAAATTTTGACTTTGAAAAAAAAGTTCAATGCCAATTTTGTTTTTTCTATGTCCCTAATACGCTCCCGTAAATTGCTGGTGCTATATTTTACACGTCAAATTAACCATAAGCATTTATACTGTATTTCATTTTTATTTGTTGATTCACTTTGGTACGTTGCTCCAATACAAAACGGATCCTCAAATCTACGGAACCTGTTTAATTGTCTTCTCGGTTAGTGCTATATATGGTTAAACTAAAGTAGAAGCACGCGGGTTTGCTTCTCAAGAAGACTTTGATGGGTACTATACGGCGCGATACCAAATTAGCTACTACACCCTGATAATAAGCGGCTTCCGTATCCTACAATAACCTTACGATTTTTCTTTTTCAAGTCTTAACAGTGTTATGTGAAATCTCTGGATGGTATCATCTGGGACTATTATACTTATTTATAACTAGAACACACCCGTGATATCGCGGGTCCGTGACTGAATTAAAGTATATAACTATGCGCAAGCCTTATTTTAGTATTAGTATTGTCATCTGAGAAAGTCATGCCGATTATAAGATACACAGTTTTCTCTGCTTTCAAATCTTTCTGTTTGAACCCGTCGAACTGGAACTTATCAATTATTGGTAATATTAATTATTTGGAAAACAAAAAGTCCTGGAATGGAGTATTTTTCAATCAACAGCATTGTCCTATATTAGTTATAAATAAAGTTGAATTCTTTGATTCGCTGTTTTACGTCATGTCCGCTAACAAATTGAAAACTGTACCTATATGCCTTATTTTTAGTCCAGATTTTTAGTATTCGTATTGTTATCTTAGAAAGTCTTACTGATTAAAATACTACAATAGGTAACAATTTGACAATTTAGTAGTGTCAACTCTGTGATTATGACCCGTGTATATAGCATATTAATCCCGAATACACCGTTTGTTGGTGCGCCTGTCAGATGGGGAACGTACAGATAAGGTAGTAGGTACAGGTGAATATACTATTGGTATCGGTATCGGCTTCGACCCGGAACTTCTTAATTATTGGCAATATTAATTACGTGGAAAACAAAAGGGCCTAGAGTGGTGTAATTTTTAATCTACACCTTTGTACTATATTAGTTATACATAAAGTTGAATTCTTTGATTCGTCGTTTTTACGTGATGACGGCTGACAAATTGGACCTCGTAATTTTAGTATTATAGATATGCATTTTGTTATCCGTTGAATCATATACTATATAGATCGACAAAGTTCTTATGATTTTGCAGCTTCGCAATATTTTAATACTAGTAACTAGTTTCGATTTCAAAGAAAGAAACAAAAATAGTTTGAAAGGGTAAGCCGGAGAGGAGATCGGTATCCTTGAACGGTTTATATTTGATGGTTACTACAATTATAGCGTCTTATTTCGTCTTTGAAGAGATATATAAGGGTAAACGTTTTGCAGTTATGTACTGGGTGTGTCATGCAAAAACCTTACATGTTACCATTATTTGAGTAGCAACCACTTTTAGGTAAAGTATATGCGGTTCGAACTTACACGTTTACAGTGTATGTGGTATCTACAAAGATAGCTGGTTCATTGTTAATCAATAACCATTCACTTATCTGAAGACTATTTTAACTTCCTAAGAACGTGTTTAAACTAAGGAGATTTATAATAGATAAATTTATGACTTTATTTTACAATATTAGGCGACAGGTTGGTAACATAACTTGCAGTATACACGTTTCCCTTGGAAAATAGAATAAATATTTAATCCTACAACAAACTTGTTAATCAGTTCACACGAGTTCAATATATGCACGATAATTCAATATTTAACACAGCTATCACAAGTAGTTATTATCAAATGTCATCTCACTCAATTCGGCCTGGCATCAAGTAAGACATGTCAATTCTTCGCCCATGCAAAGTCATGTCTATTTCAGTTAGATCTTAATGTAAGAATTTAAGATTTAACAATATGTAGGCAGAATCGGACATCAAGACCTTGTCGAAAAGGTTTTTAAAAAATTAACGATATCCAAATATGTTAAATATAGCTGTAAAGGGTATGTGTCAGTGATACAACATCACCAACAACATAGTAAAACTAAAATAAGACATTTACATGTATACTTTTATTCTTACACTGGTGTGTCGTAAAAAAAATGTAACATACTTTTGATTATGTTTGAAAAGTCGTGACAGTATTTCTCTGATTGTTTCTAACATTATTTATTTGTTTTTGTCCTGTTTTTTCAGATTACACTCGCATAAATAGTGTGTTTAATGAAAAGTGGATAGCAACAATTCTTCAAGATGTGCAGAGAATACAAGAACGAAGTACGAGTTTCGATGAAACAATGGACGAATACATTCGAATACTAAATATTATTATGCCAAAGGGTAAAGAAGAAATTAATTCTCTGTCGGAACTTTTACAGTTATATACATATTTGAACAAGACTCATGGTGTGTCGTCTGGTGTTCGTCTTGATTTGTTTAGAGAATATCTTATGATTGTAAACAGCATACGTTTAACAGTCGAAGAAGTTAAGGCAAAGTTGCAGACGACAACTCAGAGAGTTCACGGGTCTGATGATATGGACGATTTGAGTGTCGTACAGTGTTTAGTAGATGACTTAGAACATATGTTACAACCAGATACCATACTTGAGGAAGATTTTAGTGCTATGAACCGAACAATTAATCCTTCAGAGAAACAGTTCTCAAAATTAGTTTGCTTCATTCCTTTACTCCTTGAAAGGTTATCGACTGTTTTATTTACTCTTTCTCCGTCAGTACATGAGCCAGTTTCTGAATAAATATTTATTAAAACAGCTTTTTATCTCTTAACCTTAAAAGTGGTATGCCCGTTTCCAATTGCACTTATAAGGTCGATATCCGCCTGCCATATATGGGATTTGAATATTCAAGCGTATAAATCCAAATGTTGTTTTCAAAATTTCAAAAAAAACTAATTAAAGGATCATACAATAACATTCGTTTTAAGAATGTACTGTGGAAAGACAGACACCAATATGACATAGTGCGAAAAGACAGAAACCACTATGACAAAGGGCGTAAAGATAGAAACCAATATGAAAAAGTGCGAAAAGATAGAAAGCACTATGTCGAAGGCCGTAAAGGAATACAACACTATGACAAAGGACGAAAGGACAGACAGTGGAAAGACAGACACCAATATGACATAGTGCGAAAAGACATAAACCACTATGACAAAGGGCGTAAAGATAGAAACCAATATGAAAAAGTGCGAAAAGATAGAAAGCACTATGTCGAAGGCCGTAAAGGAATACAACACTATGACAAAGGACGAAAGGACAGACAGCTCTATGACAAAGGACGAAAGGACAGACGCCGCTATGACAAAGGACATAAAGACAGACAGCACTATGACAAAGGACGAAAGGACAGATAGCACTATGATAAAGGGCGAAAAGACAGACAGTACTTTGCCCAAGGGCGTAAAGACAGACAACACTATGACAAAGGGTGAAAAGACAGACAACACTATGACAAAGGACGAAAGGACAGATAGCACTATGACAAAGGACGAAAGGACAGATAGCACTATGATAAAGGACGAAAGGACAGATAGCACTATGCCAAAGGGTTAAAAGACAGACAACACTATGGCAAAGGGTGAAAAGACAGACAACACTATGCCAAAGGACGAAAGGACAGATAGCATTATGACAAAGGACGTTAAGACAGACACCACTATGATAAAGGGAGTAAAGACAGACAGCACTATGCTAAAGGGCGTAAAGCAATCACTATGATAAGGGGAGTAAAGACAGACAGCACTATGCCAAAGGACGTTAAGACAGACACCACTATGATAAAGGGAGTAAAGACAGACAGCACTATGCTAAAGGGCGTAAAGCAACCACTATGATAAGGGGAGTAAAGACAGACAGCACTATGCCAAAGGACGTTAAGACAGCAACACTATGACAAAGGGCAAAAGGACAGACACCACTATGATAAAGGACCTCAAGAAAAACAGCACTATGAAAAATGGCGAAAAGATAGACAGCACTATGCCAAAATGCGTAAAGACAGAAAACACTATTTCAAAGGACAAATAGACAGAAAACACTATGGCAAAGGGCAAAAAGATGGACAGCACTATGACAAAGGGCTAAAGACAGACAACCCCTTGACAAAGGGCGTAAAGACAGAAAACACTATGACAAAGGGGGAAAAGTTAGAAAACACTACGACAAAGGGTTAAAGACGGAAAACATTATACCAGATGACGAAAAGACGGACAAAACTATATTAAAGGGCGTAAAGACAGACACCACTATGACAAAGGGCAGAGACAGACAACACGATGCCAAAGGGCGTTAAGAAGACAACACTAATACAAAAGGCGAAAAGACAAACAGCACTATGAAAAAGGTTGTAAAGACGGACAACAAGGGCTTTAATTGTGGCACTTGTCTTGAAATAGTCCTGTCGTAATTAAGAACTTTTGTAGAGAGTTATATTGCTTATTTGCAGATCTTGTTTTGTCGATCAATTTTGCTGTTTTAAAGTGTCGGACTATCAGTTCACTAAAAATATAGTAAAAATTTGAAACAAATAAGTAATAATCACCATTAGAGGGCAATAACTTATAAATGTCGTCTTTGATACTGATATAAGTTAAAGTGTAAGCTGCATCTTTCTGTGGTAACCGGTATTTCAGATTCAACGACAAAGATACGATATACAAAAGAATTAAGTCTCCAGACTTTAGATTATTAGTAGATATAGGTAGTAATATTTATAGCGAATGCAAAGTTGAAAAGATATATAATCGCTATTCGTTCGTCTTAATAAGTCTTGTTTATAGAAGAGAAGCATAGTTGGTTCACATGGGAATACAGTATTTCTGTTGAAAAGAAATATTAACCATATTTAACACATATGTTGTCAAGCATTTTGATGATGTTAGTCTCAGATATATTTGTGTAAGAATCAGAATGACCTTTACAAATAACACTTTGACTCATAATGAAACAAGATATTTGTATTCACCATGGTCATTCTCTTCTATATACATATGGCGTAAAAGTCAAATGATTAATACATGTGCATGCATTGGGGTTGAATTTCTTGTACGCGTTAAAACATAAATTTCTTTTTTTAGAATCTAAATTTGATTTAACCACATCAGTGGTAGGTGATTACATAGTAGCTGTCAAGCACAATTTGTATTGCTGTATGTGTTAGTTTTATTGTTAATTAATTTCGTGTACAGCATTTGATAGACATTATTATAATTCTAGAATCTATTCAGTAGATACTAGATAGGATGACATAAATTTTCATCTTTGGTTAAAATCTAAAAGGGACATAAAAAAAATTGAAGCTTAATTGACCTTACAACTAGTCGATTCAAAATCGAAATTTCGGCATCACACAAAGAGCAAGTTATGTGTTTACCTTTGCATTCCGCTCAAAGCAATTGCTGAAACATTTGAATACTTTCTGCGTACCTCCTGTACGACCTTGTCCGTACTATCATGACATGTCTAAATATGATGTCTTGCATGTCTTTATCGTACACAATTTTTGTATATTCATCTGATAGTTACCATTTTTTATGATTTTTTCACATCTCAACATTGTCTTCACACCCACATTAAGTTTGCTTTTAATTTAATTTTGGTTTTTAAGGAGCAGAACATACACAACATGTTGACACCATGCGATACCATGCATGTTTATCATAGTATCTATGATATATCATAAGTTTAGCATGAAAAATTATCAAGGTGACCTACTTTTGCCTTGTTGCTTATATATCTATTGAAAAGTTGGTCCTATATGAAAACACTCACAATGTATTCGATTTCTATACTTCAAGCAAAAAAAAAAAACAACGATCATAATAGTTGACTAGTTTTAAGAGTTAAGAGTCAGAACAATGTGTCTGGTTAGGGGAGGGGCATGTCTTTTGTCTGTAATTACTTTGAAAATAATAAAACAAATTCCTTATATTTTCCTAGGTTTCCGGTATTACAACAATTTTGTTTGTCCTTTAACTACAAATTAAATTGAAGCAACCTTTGTTTGTATGTTTCCTTATGATTTAAAGCATTTATGTGACTAGGCCATTTTTCTACAGTATTTGAGTATTGTTGTCCGTTGATCAGTGGAAGTTGATTACTTAGAATTAATCCAATATAAGGATACATTAATCTATTAATCTCGAACTTATGTAACGTGACTGTTATATTTTTTCAATGTATTTCATCAAACAAAAAGTATTGATTTTGTTAACAAATTCCCTGAATTAAATCAGATTATCTGTAATTAATCTTAATTACTTCACTGATTTTGTTTACTTCCCTATTCAGAGATTTATTAAAAGAATTCACGCTTATATCACGGTTATTTAAAATAAACATTCGGAACATTCGAAATTATTTACTGCATGTTATAAAGACAATCAAGAGGGTATGGTAAAACAAAATAATGCTTTTAGACACATAACTCCAAAAGTTGTGATTCGAAAAGCAAAAAAAAAAACGTTGTTGACAGAGTTAAATTGGAATAATTCCAGTAAAAGTTATTATAGAAAGTTTTTATAGGAAACATTCAAAAGATTGTCCTTTTCAGAATTCTAATCTTAATCGGAATATAGTATTGAATACAGTTTTACTACCGATTCCATCGAGTGTGTGGGCAAAGGTATAATATTTGGTTAGCTTGCTTGCTAGCTAAACCGTGAAGTCATTATTAGGTATGGTATACTACCCTTTTTTTCGAATAGCCTGGTCCTACACACAGATATACTGATTATCTGTCGGAATAGTCTACTCTTAAAGGAGGGTAGTTTGCCTAACCTAATAAATTATTTATGACTTCACGGTTCAGCTAGCAAGCTAACAAAAGAAACTATACCTGTGCCTACACAATCAATGGAATCGGCTGTAAGTGGAATTAGAAATAAACAACTTGAACACTTTTTTTGTGTTTATGCTTCATACCTGCCAACTTTTACGATTTATGCGTGTACTACACGATTTTGACCCTTTGTCACGATTGCACCATCGTGATCTTGAAAAAAACCTAAAACACTTGATATGGTACCAATCTGCAGAATCAAGTCTTTTAAAACTTATTTTTCTAGTAAAATATTGACGACAAAATCTTAATTTGGACATATTTTCCGGTTTCCTGTTGACGAAAATTAAACGATAAAAATCTCTTAGTTTTGACTCAAAATCAAACTCATTTGGTCATGATATTTTTCAGTTTCCTTATTCAATCATCATTATTATCTTTGTTAGATTAAAGATACAATGAGGAAACATTTCCGTTGTCCTATTTTCTGAGAATTTATGATGACACAGGAACAGTCTATACTAAGACTAGTATAAAAAGGGTCCTGGATAAACGTCTTGTTTTGTCTCAAAATACTAGCTGCTCTTTGGTCATGAACTCTTGTCAGTTTCCTTATATACAATCACGTTTGTAATGTTTCATATAAAGTGGATATATATAGTTATGAAAGATGTTGCTCCAATCAATACCATACATAGATATTAAAATTTCCCAGTTTTTTCAGATTTCATTGTATTTTTGTATCAAACTTGCAAACGATTATTTTTACACAAACTCATCTATTTCCAACACTTTTAAGTTGATAGACTTTTAGTATATATAAACTATGATGACATACTGGACACAAACACACTCTGTTCATGTGCAATTTTGTTAATTCCTGCATAGATCGACTAAGTTTTACTCAGCCACATTTAAGTTCATTTACAGCATAATACAGATAAGCCACCAGTCATCGATTTAAAATAAAAGTTTCACCATGGATAAATATGAGGTAACACATTTCAACAATAAAAACTGTGGACACAGAGATGTGTCTCACCTTTCAGTGTGTAATTTTGAAAGCATATTGTAAATGTTGAATCGAAATGGCAATACGTAACATGTTAAAACTATGCAAAACATCCAGTCAATGACTAAAAGTGCACGTTATATTTGTACATATTACAAAGAGTAATGTTATCGACTATGATAAGGATAGGGAGGGAATTTATGTCTCATGTTAAGGACCCATTTGTGACGGTGCAGTCGATGATTATAAACGGAAGATTACACTTATGTAATTAGGATGGTTAAACTTGAAGTCCTCAATGTTGAGATTCGGTAGTACCTGTTTGTTGTTGAACTTATATAGTTTGTCTAGGTGTGGTACATGTGCATGTATAAGAGAAAGTCAACAAAATGAGATGTAATATTTGTCTTCTATTAATTTCATTTACTGTAAAATCTTAATGTAAATGCTTAAATCTAGAACTGGTTCTAAACATACATTGCACAGTTCTCCCAGTAGTCTTTATAACACACTTGTGATTATTTTTTATTAAAAGTGCATGCAAAGCTGTTTTACAGTGAATTTTAGATTTATAGTATTTTTTTGGGGTCTTTGTTAAAATAATATTGTCTATGAAATATAACAAAGGCTCTTTCCTTTTTTTACAATGAATAAAATCTCTTTTAATATCAGAAATAAACTACAAAATGCTGCATGAAACTGCAAAATCTACATTTAACTTTCTGTGCCACAACTGAAAAGGAATAAGACACAAACACACAACATGTTATTTATATATTTATTTTACTGTAGGCAAAAAATAAATGCATATACATTCATGTACAATTTACCATGTATTATCAACACAACTACATTTGTACAAAGTAAATGCAAGACATACAACTAGAAGCCCTTTGATAGACTTTATCACTAACTTATCTGATGTATGATCATAACATATCATTTTCTATAACAAAATCATTAATTAGGCACTTTTAAATCATACATGTGCAAAGGATAATATTATATCCAACCAGTTTGATATTTCGTTGGGATGAAAAACAAATATTGTGATTTTAAATATGGCAATTGTCTGATAATCCTTACACTTTACTTATTCAGACTCTGTAATGTTTTGATTAATCTGATTTTTATGTATTTTCCAGACGTGTTGTCTCGTTCATAATTCTGGGTCACCAAAATTTTGTGTTCTAACAATATTCCTGTCAAGTTTGGTGAAAATTGTATATGACCTAGTTATAGTATAGTAGTTAAAAACAGAGAAGCCATGAGAATAATGTTAATCTCAATGGAACTGTCATTTTGCATGCCTTGAGTGTATTATCACAAAATGAGAAATCTTTGCATCATTTCTAGAAGTTTAAATCGTTTACTAGTCCAATTCAAACCGAAATAATTTGCATACACTGGAATTCTCTATTACCTCACATCTGTTATGTGAACCGACTGATCAGAATTTAGTGATGAATATTTAATAGTCTCCTAATATATTTCCCCAAAAAGTTTGTTCTTTGCAATTACAGAAGGATTGACCAGTCAAAATAAAAGATATACTCTTTCTTTCTTGAAAGGTTTTTCTCCTAAATAGGATTAGATTTTTATCAAAGGGGCTTTCTATTTATAGTTTCTACCATGTTTGTTTAGTCATGAGTCCCATGAAAAAATAAAGAGGAGGTTTAGTTGAGAGCAAATGACAAGTGATCTTAAAATGAAATGTTTGTTAAAAGAACCATTTTTTACAAGCAAGTCAGTTTCATAGTACATGTAATTGAAATGATTTTTTTTTTAAGTAAAGATTTATAATTTTATCCTTTGAGTTTTTTATCAAATGAAATCAAAAACAAAATCTAAAAAAGAGTTCATGATGTCAAATGTTATATTTCTTCATACTAAGGTAAACTGTCACATGACTAAATTTCTACTTTTATCTACATTAATAAATTACATCAAAGGCGAATATATAAAAATATAAAGCATAATATATTACAGGTCATATATACATATAATACACACAAAAATTGTGTAAATATAAGCACTCTTGCACCGGTCACATAACAACCATATATAAGATAAATATAATATTATATGGGACCATAATACAGTGTCTCTACACCTCATATTATTGATGTCAATGCCCAGGTTTCTAAATGTAGATGAACATTTTGATGCAAATTAGTTATTTCTAAGTAACTCAATCCATCCCAAACTTTTTTGACAAAAAAAAATTTGAAATGTTGCTTTGTTAGAATGATATGAATATGATTCCATCCCACCCACAGAAAGATAAGTTAAAATTTATAAAAGTAAGTAAACTTAAACAAAAACCATATTTGACCCTTACCCATAATGTAAAAATGACCTATGACCTAGCTAATGGTGAAGGCAAAAGATAAAAAGTACCATCCCAAAAAATTGAAGTCAATACGATAAAATTAGTTTAAAGTTTAAACTCACGAGTATCATGACCGAGTATCCGAGTATTAAATTTCCGATTTTTTGACATCCCTACTTTAAACTTAACGAAATTAATTTTGAATCAGTAACTCATTATTATGCAATTACAGACCCAACAGGGACATAGAAATGGACTAAAAAGTTGGGAGTAGTGGCAAGCTTCTGAAAGTGATTAAGTGAAAAACACAAAGATATTCTACAGTTCAATTATCTAAGAGGTAGTCTTGCCCAAGGCTAGCCCAAAATTTGTCATTATCTGACATGCTATTTAAAAGTGTGTAAAACATATGGAAGGAAGGCAAAAGTATGAGTAAATTATAAGCCCTACCACTAAGAAATATGGGTTTAAACAATTAATTAGTCACATGACAATAAAATCAAAACAGATATCCTTATTCATCTGCAAAAATGTATCCATGGAAACCAACACATTGTAAAATAAAATGAACAATGTCATAAAATGTCATGACTGAAAATAGAAATAAAGAAAAACTATCAAATAGTAACAAGAATATATGTGGATAAAAATGATAGAAAAAAGTAATAAAAAAGAGAAGGAAAGTAAGAGACATTCTCATAAATCTGAGACATAAAAAGTGAAAAAAAAATAAATTAGGAATGATATTTGACCATAACCAGAAATTGGTTTCTTTTTATGTTCACTTTAGGACAATTTTTTGCCATGTCATGTTTATAGAAAAATAAATAGAAAAAAAAATTATATAAACATCTTAGAGGTAGGATGTATTTCAAAATATATACAAAAATACAAATCCAGGGCAAGACTCATCCATTCATCATGAAGGTTAAAGGTACAAACATAAAATAGTGATACCACAAGGCAATACTGCCATTATACAACCAAAAGTTTTCAGAAACCATAAACACCCAAATGGAAAGCAACATAGCATGTAAAATTGTAACTCTTCTCAACACCATTTGTAAATTAAGGTACTAAAAGAAAATATTACCCTATTTTAAAAACTAGGTAATCAAAAGTTTAAAATCCTTTAATGACGCCTTTTGATTGCAGGGATGACATTACAATATAGAAAAGCCAAAGGCATACAAAGATAATTCCACAGATAATTTTTGGAATTTTTGGTCCACCAAGTTCTGCGTTTCCAAATACACCTGTAAATCTACGTAGTACTAAGAGTCCAATAGCTATAACTGCACATGCTGTATAGATTACAACAGAAAATCCTAAGGAACCAGCATTGACTTTAAATGAGCCACCCGTCTAAAAAAAATAATGAATCAATATATTATTCATATAAATAAAAATATATATACATCTGTTTTGCATTACTGTAAATTCAGAAATTATTGCAAGGTTTTTAGAATTGCGAAAAATGCGAAAGGGTTATACATGTAATCACAATAATTTAAAATCACATCTTAAATTAGACAGGATTTTTCTCAATATAGCAAAAAATGAAATTGGATTTAGTCTAAAATGACAAAATCACTAAAATACATGCACATGATAATTTCTGAATTAACAGTATTTTTCTACTTAAAAGTTTTATTGCTGATTTCACCGGGATTGTTGTAGAAAACCTTCATCTTCAAAAAGGCAAAAGCAGTCCCTAGTTTTAACTTCAGAGGAACTTTTATAGTCGTTAATAATCCCTACACAGATTATTAAAAGACAATATGCAGGATATCAAATTAAATGCAAATACAAGTTTCAGAAATATTGTCTCATTTATAGCTTACTTATTTTTGATATAGATTCTACTGAAGAGGATAGTTAACACTAGGCTAATGAAAGCTGAATTAGTAGTTCAATCTAGGAGGTCCAGTGATCTGGACACATTCAGGCGGTTTTGTCACTACATTTTGTATATCAAAATAGATTGAGTTCGAATCGAGCGAGAGGGACTCCGAAGAACAAAAAAATTGCTTCTTTAAAGTTTCAGATTTAACATTGTTGTGCTGATACATAGTGTTATTATAAGTAGAATAAGTGTTTTCAGCAGTGCACTAGGGATCCAATGAGTGGAACAGTCATAGAGTTGTCACTTGTTTAGGTGTACTTATATACATGTATATAATTTTACATGTATATAAAATTGTAACATTAACAAGTGTGGACACAGATCAGTGTGGATAGTATATTTGAATGTTTGACAGTGTTTTCTGACAGAAAGAGTTATCTGGTTTTAACATTGAATATATAACTTACCTTTACCGCATGATATATTGCGGCAAACGTCCACGGTAAGCCTAAACCTAGGAACACATTGACAGAGTTACTACCGTTGATATTACCAACAGAACTATCAGCATTTTTTTCATTAATGGCTGCTGTCTTACTGGCAAAAGTATCAGGCATACTGGTTCCTAAGGCAACAAATGTGATGGCAGTGATAGAGTTTGGAATATCAATTAAACATCCAAAAATACCAGCAAGGTCACCAATGATAGCTGTCATAAAACCAATCACGGCCAGAGAGATTAAAAATGTTGGCCATCCTCCAAGGTATTTACATGGTGGAATAAAAGCAAACAGTACCTGCAGAAAAAAATTATCTATATTATTTTACTCATCTAAAATAGAATGACATATTATATTAATGGAACATCTTAGCATCTCTCACATAAATATTAGTTTTGTACTCATCTTTTTTGTATATGTAGCAAATTATAAGCCTTGTAACTAATATATATTTTTAACAAAGTTAACGATTCTTTGTGTCTATTCATTATTTGTCATTTGTTATTTTGACTGGATTACATACCTTCCAGAAAAAGGTCATGAAATGCATGATATAGTCCAAAACAGTAGCTCCTTGTAAGTCACCACCATTAACGTTTAATGCTTCGACAAATTGTGCAGGGTATGATGATTCTTCAATTTGAAGGGCGTCCATGTTTGCTTTAGTGAGATTCATGATTCTGCTAACAAGACCATTGAATTCTGAAATCAGAGCATAGACCATTAAATTACAATAAACTCAAATACAACAGCATACTGAATATAAAAAAGAAGATGTGGTATGATGTGAAAACTCTCCACAAGAGACAAAAATGACACAGGATAACAACTATAGGTAACCTTACAATGAGCAAAGCCCATTCCTCATAGTCACTTTGCACAAAAAAATACTTTTTAAAGTATAAAGTATTCAAAGAAGATTATACTTTTCTAATAAATGATAATTAAACTTTTGTCTATGCAAACACGGAGTCAGCAGTATATAAGTAACGTCTGGATAAGAATCAGTCAAACACAAACCTTCATCAATAACTATAGTAACTATTGTCTTGGTGATTTTTCCCAACACAGCTCCACCATCACAATCTCCCAAAGTAATCTGGAAACTTTCATCTCTTTCCTTTTTCTAAAAGAAATATTCAAACTCATTATTACCTTGACCTTTACATTTATAAAAATGTTTCAGATTTTTCAAAGTTTGTATAGACATAGCTTGCTAGAGAATATATTGTTACTAACTTAAATTATTTTTTTATAAAATATATATGTGTGATTGAATTTCAAAAACACAGGCTTTAAATATTTCTCAACAAAGTTGCCATACCTTACTATCGTGGATAACAATGTCGATTGTTTTTGTTGTTTCTCCGTGATCAAACTTTAATTCTCCCTCTCCGCCTTCGTAGTCAGCACCAGTTACAGCTGAGATATCTTTTGTACTCCATTTGACAGACACATGACCATCAGCTCCGCCTGTTCTCTGCACTGGGACTCGAATTTTTCGTCCACTTTCTTGGGCAATGATGCTTGGTTTCTGAAATTCTAGTTTACCAGGTTCTGTGGAAAAGAAAATTTAATAGTATAAAAATTTTAAATGAAGATATCAAAACACTGATTCATCTAAGTCTTAAGTTTAAACCTTTTAAGTTTAAACTTTATATGTAAATCAAAAAAATTCACGGCCAGAAATTTAATCATAAAAATTGTATGAATAAGGCCACACTTAAAAATATTTTGGTTCTCCCAAACCCTACCCAAAGGTAGAGATAGTGGGTAAGAAGGTCAGCCATTTCTTTTTTTTATTTTGAAAAGGAGAAATGGAAGTGTCTGTTATTTTTTCCGTCATGCAGATCCGATTTAAAAAAAACTTTCTAAGGGGACGACCATTTGATATTCTGGGGGGGGGCCAGGAGGATTTTGAAAATAAATAACTCAGCCTTGATAATCACAAAAATAAATGGTTTGTTCTGTGGTAGTTTGAAAATAAATAACCTGACTTGCAATGTATTGAAAATAAATAACTCAGCATGTCTATAGCTTCTTGTGCCTTCAGCGGTTCCAAAACCCTTCCAAAAATTTTTGCCTCGCTCCGCTCGGCAAAATATGTTGGACAATACTTTTCAAAGAGGCTAGGTAAAACTAGTTCAACTTTAATACTATGTATGTATGACATACATGTATATTGTTTGGGAACATAAATGATTCATTATTTATTATGTGAAGAAAATTATAAAATACTTAAATAAAATCTAATTATACAATTGTCTTTTATAATATTATTACTATGTATTTATGTTTCGTTCGTCCTGTATCACTATGTATTATCTTAAAATGTTTGTATATTATATTGTTCTCTTCTACACATGCAAGTATGTGTCTGAGGTTATCATGGTTATGAATGAAATCTTGAATCTTAAAATTTCTGCAGGGGATAATGATCTTTTCTGATTAAATGGTACATTATGACTTGACTATAGATATAGGAAGATGTGGTGTGAGTGCCAATGAGACAACTCTCCATCCAAATAACAATTTAAAAATTAAACCATTATAGGTTAAAGTACGGCCTTCAACACGGAGCCTTGGCTCACACCGAACAACAAGCTATAAAGGGCCCCAAAATTACTAGTGTAAAACCATTCAAACGGGAAAACCAACGGTCTAATCTATATAAAATGTTACATTTATGTAACTACAAGTTCATACATGTAACTAACAAATATCTAAAAAAAAATATGTTTTCAAATATCATTAATATTGTTGTGAAAATGAATAATCAGTCCCTTTCCTTAATGAAAATGAAAAATCTTGCTTCAATAGTGCAGAAAATGAATAATCTGTCCTCTCAGGTTACAAAAATAAATAACTGATCAAAAACAAATCCTCCTGCCCCCGCCCCCCCCCCCCCCCTAGAATATCAAATGGTCGTCCCCTAATATAGGCAATAACAGATTTTGAGTAGGCAGCTATTTTCTAGGTAGGTAGGGTTAGGGCAAACAAACACATTATTTTTTTATGGCCTGAAATACAATGTAGTAATCAAATAAAATATTTACCATCATCATTGATTATAATAACTTGTGTAATTGCCATATTTCCCAGAGTAACATGTTGTTCCTCTCCAGAATCTGTCTTTGGCACATGTAATTTGACAAAAAAGAATTCGTCAGGCTCCCACTCGTTGTCATCAACAATTTCAATATAAACCTGTCTTAGTTCTTCGTTTTCTGCAAACTTCACCTCTTGGTCAAATGGAATATAATCTTCATGAGCAACAGCAGTACCATTCAATGTTTCTATCCTGTAATTGTATCAAAGATGCTCAATCAATGATTTTTTTTTTTATTGTGAATCACAACTTTGAGCATGGAAGGAAAAATAAATTTTGATTGAAACAATTTGAAAGTATTTGCCATTAAATTTAGTATTTATTTCTTTTATTAAATTTGAATCAAAATATAAATATTAAATTTGAGCGGTGAAAAATGTTTGGTTGATAAAATTCAGAATCAAATAAAATCAATACCCCCCCCCCCTTCCACTCCCGTCAAAGTTAAATACTCATTCCTTTATTCAAAGACTATAATGAACAGGGTTAAAAAGAACAATAATTTTACCTGACAGTACAAGGTATCTTCACTTTTCCATGACGACGAATACCAATTCTGACCCTTTTTTCAGACTCTAATACAGCTGTTTCAGCTGCGGTAAACTCAACGACGGCTCTTGTTCCTCCTTCAGAATGATCTTTCTTCTTTGTTACTGCCAAATCTCCACGTTCCTCCTCTGGTGTTTGGATGTGGTCATAAATCTACACAAGAAAATTTTTAATTTTTGTTATTTCATCTTTTGCTTTGTTTACAACAAATAATTGTGTCATTTTTGCTCACTAACATCATCCACTATGTACAGAGAGGAGTCATAACTTAATTGACAAATCTATATAAGATATAAGCTATATGCAGATTTAATGATTCACATGTACTATTATTATATAAGTGTTAGAAATGAATCTGTTGTGATTCGTTATAAGACTTCATAAAAAATATCAAGTCAAAAGTCATTAAATCTTTTGTGATTTGTGTAGATCATTTAACATGATTGACAAAAAGGAGGAAAAAAGAGGACAGATTAAACACCAAAGGGACAATCAAAATTCGTTCAACTTTAAAAAAAAAAAAAAAAAAAAAAAAAAAAAAAGAAGACAATATCAATACATGTAGAAAGAGAAAGAAAACATAACCCTAAAAAAATCTGTGGGGGATAAAATTACCTGTATTCAAAAAAAGATAAACATCGATGCATAATTTGGCATAACAATACTAGTGTGATTTTAGTAAAACATTTTAAAAAAGATATCAATTTTTATATTTAAGAATCCAAATAAAAGAAACTTGTCCAAAGATACATGAAATATTTGCCACTGGATCAACAATCCATCAATATAAGGGCTGCTGATTAAAAATGCATGCAATCCAAAACTTTAGAGCTAAAGTAATACTCCAAATTCATTTGCACATTACAGGATCAAAATGGTCTCCACATTCCCTAAAGAGATATAATGTGATGTTTGACATCAGAGAATATTTATATTATTATATTATGGTAAACTCAGCAATCCATTCTACATAAAGCTGTTTGTATTATGATCTGATAATCTATTGTTTGTTTAAACACAATTAAATTTATAGCCTGATAAGCCTTTCCATAACCAATGACAATCTTTACAGCTTTGCTAACTTTAAAATCAAAATCAAAGTAGAAACAAAAGTTTTAGTGCCCTTCTAATGTCAACTAACCAGGAAATCACAACCTTATCATGCACATAGATATATCATCATGCACATAGAGATATCATCATGCACATAGAGATATCAATGGTTTAATTGGCAGATCCAGGAGGGGGCATTAAGAACTAAATGAGACCAGACAATGCCAAGCTCAATTGTATAAATGTTGGAACTTCATGATATGTACCTCTTGGAAAGTTCCAAGTACTCTTGGTATGAGCTTCTTTCTGCCACCAAATGTTCTTGTAGCATTTATTCTGTACCATAAATGATCATGACTTTGATCCATGGTCATCTTCCTGGCAGCCATTTGTGCTGCTTCCTCTGCTGGTAATCCTTCATCTTTTACATCATGTCCAAGTTCCTTAAATAAATAATAAAATTTAAATATGGCAAAAAAAATATATTTCAGTAAGTAAGTAAATCTCCACTTAAAAAATTTCAACAATAATCCATTTTTTTATTATAATAACGACATATATATTATTAAGATCAAAGAACTCTCTAATGCTATTTAGTATATGTGACAAGCTAACCCAGGGCAGTTTCTATTTATATATATATATCATGGTTTATACATATATGTATAAAATTTAAACATCATAGGTATATAAATTTATACATAGTGGTGTTATGGTGAAAAGGGGACCAGGCACTGTTCAATGTGTCAATGACTAGCCCAAGCATTTTCATTTGCTGACCATCATTGTATCTCATAACCAAAAGGCATAAACCACTATTTAAAGAGTAGTATGATTGTTCTGATCATCTAAATATTACTACGCACGCAGTTGTGCACTATTTTAATAAGAGTTTATTTAATACCTTGCACAGTCTCATAATCTCAGCATTGTCCTCATCATCCGAATCTTTATCTAGAGCTTGACTTTCCTCGTCACCCTTCTCAGCTAGAAAACAATAAACCAATTGAATATTATTTTGCATAATTCAACTACCAAATATAGTTTAATCTATACTCTAAATTATGTTTTTGATACTGACAATAATTTTCAGTTTACCCAAGAAATTGAGTCGTGTACCTGATTGATCCTCATTTATACTTCTAGATACTTTAAAGCGATCCAACATTCTACTATAAATCTGAAATCTGAATCTACTAATTTACTTAATCGATTAGCCATCATGTATACTTTTCATTCCAAAAATATTGCACTTCGGCCAGTCCAATACCTAATCTTGTATCTGTTTTGCTTGCTACACTTATACCCGAATGTAAAATGCTTGTAAAAGAGACTAATAAATTACATGACACATGTTTATACAAATAGAACAGTATGTTTACTCACACTAGTCCCATAAAGAATAAGAAAACTTACCATGCATCTTAAATCCCACCATCGAAGGTTGTTCATGTTCAAGTTCCTTTTTCTTCAGGCAAAATCCTCTGTCAGCTAAGTATGCTACCAAGATCAGTGCAGGGAACATCAACAACGTCAGGACAGCTTCTTCAATAGTAACAATATTAGGGGTCCATACAATCAATACTATGATTAACCAAACATAGGCCCAAATGCAACAGAAAGACGTAACAGCAAAGACTTTCATACTTTTAACACGGCGTACTTCTCCATCTGGGATACACACAATGCAGATGCCAGAGATAACTAGCAAATTAAAAGCAGCCGAGCCTACGATAGTACTTGGTCCAAGTTCTCCCGCCTCAAAATTGTTAAATATAATCTCAATACATGATAGCAGAATTTCTGGTGCACTCGTACCCAAAGCTAGCAGACTGAGATTGGCCACTGTATTGTTCCATACTTTACTCGTAGGATTCGGAACCACTCGATTCATTTGCATCTGGAACTCTTACTTTAGCCGTCTTGCTAGTTATCTTTTCAATAGAGCACATGAATACATCAGCAAGTATTGCAACACCTAGGAAACACCACAACATTCCAATTAAATACAAGAATATACGTACTGATTTTGACCATGTATATTCTGATATTGCAGGAAGTAGAAGTCCTACATGACTACACGTGTATACACTAATGTCAAATGGAGTAGTAGTGCTTAGGTTGCTCATCATTGATGTCGTGTTGTTGGCGGCCATCTTGCTGTGTCTTTATTGCAGACTGAAATAAGGGTTTTACATTAAACATCGTAATTGAAAGTTCGCAGAATGCATCGTCTAAAATTGATAGCACATGCAATCATCAAATAATTCATTCGGAAATGCCGACCCTTCAAAAGACACTTTGAAACAGATGTTTGTAGAAAATTTTCATTGAATAACAATTCATTCACGCATTACTAAAGGCCATTTTTAGAAGTCTTAAAATCTTTACTAAACGTATATATGATGTGTGTGTGTTGTTCCATATTGTAGAAACATTTATAACTTATTCAATACTGCAATTTTGATAGATATTTTCTACTTTTGAGTACTGATTTAAACAAAAACCCAAAATCCTTAACCAAAACCAAGTTATTTCTAGTTGCATTTCAGATACTTGTACCAATTTGGTTTATATGAATGTCATATATACTCTATAAAAAAAAAAAAACGGTAATTTTCAATTTCATTCAACATTGGCTTTAATTTGCATAGCATAAATAACATCTTGATTACTAGAGTGAATGGTAATGTTTAAAACTGTTAAAATATAACCCGCCTCGGTTTTATCAACTTTCTTAGTTTGCCCTTCCCGCCCTTTTTCACAAAAATCGTGTCAGAATGAAACAGATTCAAGGGAAATTTGGTCACACATCTTTCAAAATTATTCAACAATACATTAGTGCACCTGTATTTCAGTTGCCAAATTTAAAAAATGGATATATTATTGGAATTTGAGACCACAGGTACAGGTACAACATAAATTCTGACATTCCTTGAATAGCACTTATATATTTTATTGACATCTTTATAAAGAAAGTCGATGTTCTGTAGGTTAGTCACATCAAAATGATATACATATTAAGTCATAAAGTATGTCAAATAGGTCATTCGGAAAATGATAACTTGTATGTAAAAAATGAATACATTATATCGTTTTATGTAGGTGTATGAAAGCACTAGTAACGTCTTCACACGGAATACCAACACAGGTAATTAAGCAAAAGTTACCAAGCAACGAGCAACAATAAAGTTTAAACCAAATGCATCCCAATAAAAACATCTATAATAGTTTTAAGGTAACAAATCTATCATTTTATAAGGGATTATTGTGTCGGATTATATCCTTAAATATATATAATCAATATTAACTGATAGCTCCACCCAGTATTAAAGGGATCACAGTTTCAAATAGACATTATGCTTATTTGGAAGTTTATGTGGAACATCTCCCCTAAGTTATAAAATATTTAGTCCGGCTGATAGTGTGCTAACTTTAAGTATCGTTCCCATGAACTAAAATGATTCACAATAATCCGCACGCACCCTCTTACACTGTTAAAGAACAGTATTTAAAGGTGCGTATACATAGGGACTCGGGGACTGTGCATACTAGGGCCTTCAACGAAAGAAAAAATGAAATATCTTTTTTTCACAAAACTTTGGAATTTAGTCCACTATTATAAGCCTGGTGTTTGTTCTTTCGCACTCTATATTGGAAAAGAAGTATAAGTATAAAGTTGAGGAAGTATATGTTAAAAATTCCCCTGGTTTGTCCATGACTGAGATAACTACCAGTAATTAATTCAAGCATTAAATACATCTATCATTTCGTTACCTGTAATAATAAGTATGTAAACATTTTAAACCGCCTTTATAAATCATCTTATTATACATAATGTAGCATAAGAACTATCTTAGATGGAGAGGAATTTGTAAAAGTGATAATTCTCTAGTTTTCTTATCCTACTTGAACTATCTGTATAAATGTTTATGTTATGATTATTACAATATAATATTGTATGTACACTAACAAATCAACACACATACTTAATTTAGATTTAAGATTCGATCCAAGTTTCTTTCATCCTTTTCCCTAAGGACATTTCAAATTCTAAATTGATTTTCTGATGAATTTTTCACCTCTAGATAATTTTAATAGCAACGTCTTAAGAAAGTTTGATTGGAATTATATTTTACTGCAGGTTTGTTTTTTTGTCATCGTAAATATGCTCGACTGAATTATTGAAGCCTCGAGATTGAACGTTTAAATTGTAGTGTATAGTGGCTGGAATGCGAGCTAGGCCGAGTACAGAAAGTTGACTCGGTGCCTTAGGAGAAAATGGTGTACCGAATTGGCCCGTTGGGTAAAGAAGAAATGTCTTATGGTTTATCAGAAGGTTTAAGCAAATTAGTCAGAATGACATATTTGCACTGACGAGAAAAACATTCTAGACTACTTCGTGAGGAAAACAGCAGAAAATATACAAAAAATCGTACACCACGTTTCAATAAAATGCAATGATTATAGTAATATGCAATTATATTATAAAGCAGTTCAACAAACAATACCTTCTGAGAAGATATGATTACATACAAGTCAGTCTGCTATTTACAATAGTACATTCCTTAATTTACACTCACACAACACTGTTTTTAGATGAATGTTTCCTTTCACAATGACATCAAAGTGTAAAGATACAGCATATGATATGTAGATTATACTAAATCAATAAGATTGTCTACACTACTTCATATAAAGTTTCTAAGCATAATTATGGTTTAAGTGTAACATATCCTCATGAGGCCTTAAAGTGCATGGTGTATAACAATTCATATTCTTATTCACACACGCACATACAAACAAACCAATATTATTTCGATTTTACTTACGGTTACCAGGCATATGAAATAATCTCTCCAAAAATGCAATTACTTGCAAAATAAATTATTTATACGGTAAATGCGGGTTGCAATAGGTTCAAATTTACTACGTTAAGTACAATTACTATACATCGTTAACCGCCTCATTGCATACTTGGAATTTTTAAAATAATTGACAAAAATCAACGAACAATAACCACAACAGATTAGCCTACCTTTTCAGCAAGTGGTTTCCTTAAAAGTGATAGATTCAATTAAATGCATCCATACAAAAAAGAAATTCGATTTTCCTTAAGGCCAAGAGAAGTAAGCAACAATAAAGACCACGCCCGTCAGCAAACTTCTAATTTGTTTGTGTGTATTTCCTGCAGTCATCTATGACATATGTATCTATATAATTTTTACCTATCTCACAGGTAAATAAGAACCAAAACCAGATTTGTCACGGCATTCAATATTTCTATCAAAGTCCTCCTTAGGCGTGGTGACAATCATATATATGTAATAAAAAAATCTGAAGGTGTTCTACAAAGATATGTTTGAAATTCATATTAAAAATCGCGTGGGTTCATATAAATTTATGCGTTTACCTAGTGCATTCTTTAGTAAAAGATGCTCTTTGACCAATTAATTATAATATGTAAGACACATATTATGACGTATTGTTCGAAATTGTGGGCGGTATTTGCATATTTTTGTTTACACAATAGCTGACAATATTTGTTTTGTCTTTATACTTTAAACCATTATCTCCAATATTTCGTTTACTTTATCAAATTTATCGGTATGGACAGTTTAACTATTTTCTGTGTTTTTATATATCACGTTTTCAAGGTTGACCTCAAATGGTTTGGTTATCTTTCTCATTTTTTCCCATGTTTTCGACCGTCTTTGTGTGACCAAACATTCGTTGTAACATAGATTAATCAAGAACTTGCCCTTGAATCCAATGCAAGAGAAAAATGCGTTTTCAAATATCCTGGTTAATTGATAGTCAGTTTAGAAACAATGTGCAATATCCCTTTGAAAAAAACACTGCTAGACAGAATTACCTGTTTGGTACCTTAAACCGGAAGTAGTATGTTGTTGGGTTTTTTCCTGAGATTTATAGTATAACATGAAAATTGCCCACAGTAATGTTGCACTTGTAAAAATGATTGACACATAGAATGCCATCATGTTTGGTCTACCACTGGAGAATTCGGGTAGTCTGGATAGGGTTCAAACTTTATCATGGAACAGGACAGCTATACAGACCCTCAGATTGTTCAAGTGATGGAAGGGTTCTTAAACATACAAATAGCGTGGATCTCTTTCCACTACCATCATATTTACGTTCCCATGGCGAACCGATGTGGACTATTTTCTTATACACCCCGTACAGCTCAACGGACACCTTACTTTGGCAGGCGAGAAAAGTCCGAAAATGGCAAACTGATTTCTATACCTCACTCAGTTAACCTTCGGGACGCAGATTTGATATGTGTGTTGTCTGCTTTCTTTCCCATGGAATGTCCACTTTGGTCAATATATCCAAACTTTAAGCCAATGCATTGTTTTTTCTTTTATTAAAACTAAAAAACTACATCACTGAAGTGTTGTAATAATTCATTGCAAGCTAGCGCTGAGGTCTAGTGATGCAGATCGGTTGATACACTCGACATGCTTGAGTTCACATGTTCGAGGACACAAACAGACCATAACTTAATAAAATATTTATAACATGTATTGTTTCATTTCCATTAAATGCTAAAAATATGAAACAATATAACTATTAATTTCCCTGGAGAGATTTGTACCATATTAGGCCATCTGTATTAATAGACAATTATTGTATAACGTAAATACCTTTGATTTGATCAAATAAAAAACAAGCAAAAGGATTTATTTTGATTGATCCCTAAAACAATAATAGAGAGAACACATTTTGTTCATCTCCAATGAAAATTCTATAATTATAATTTTTGTAAAACGTATCCCGCTTGAACAGTTGGTTGCATCTAGGGTTGCATTTCATGAGTTCCAATTCCAATACGTCTTTAGCGTGGGAAAAAAATCGGCATTCGTGCTTCATGTACTGTGTCCTACCATGAATGCGATGAGATTTACAACAGACATACTTATGTAAAATTCGACATGGCAAAACAATCTTAGAAATGTATTACGTATAGGATTTTGCTGGAGACAGTCCAACAAGTTCAAACGGTTGTAAAAAATAAAAGGATGAGCTACTAAAGCAACAGTAGAAAATAAAATGTTTAAACGATGAATCTTCACATTCACACTGCTGAAGCAGCCCACTCATGGTAATGATGACAAGTATGTAAGAAGATATTATAAAACACTTTTATCTTATAATCTTTAACCGGATTAATGTACTAACATGGAGAGATGAAGTCCTGAATACCATAATGTCAGATGCAGTTTGCATAAAAAGTCAAACTATCCGGTATTCAGTAATTTTTCAAGAAATATCATTGTACTCGACTTACTCTATTGTAAATATCTTCAATTTGTGCTCATATTTCCTCATTCATGCACTATTAGTTTAGTCATAAATAATGTTTTAACTATCTATGATTTAGATGAAATCAATAGCCATTTGAAACGATGCAAACTATTTTAAGAGTGCATATAAATTTCCAACAATAATTAATGTAATTTCTAGTAAATTTTTCTATAATTATAACATAATTCTTACCTGTTTAAAATCAATCGCGTGCTATGTCAACCTGTTACATCTTCACTACACAAACTATTTTACACTAGTATGAATAATCCATCAGCTACGCCCTATGTGGAGGTATGAGTCAAAGGGAGGTAATACAATAAAAGCTGGTGATGTCATTTGGTATGAGGAACCACATATACGCCAACCTAGTGTATTTAATAAGAAAGTGTTTAAAAGCAAGTTCCTGCATTGATAGCAAGAGGGAAGTTTGCTCTCCTATAAACCTATCATAATATTCTTCCTGTTTAGTTTGTTGTTCTGTTTTATTAAGTATATGTACAGTAGTTAATCACTAGTAATGGGTTTTCAGATGAAAAGACATGGAGTAAGTGGTGTTTTCTATTTATGCATCGACTATTCATCTTTTGTGATAAGGATATTGCATGCTTTTTTGTTGAATAAATTAATAGTTTGAACATAACATTTAAATAGGAAACATTGCTGTTTTGTGTAGATAAATATCTATTTCTAACACAAAACATATTCCTCACGGTAAACTTTACAGGAAAATCCAATACTACGTACACGAACGAAGCTAGACAATGCATTTGAAGATTACTTTTAAGACACAAGCACAGATTTACATTTGAAATTATAGCCATCTAGACAAATTGAAGCAGACAATTATTAAGAATGCTATATGCGAATAAATCGACTATTTTATATCAGTACCGCCTACACTGTATTCTAATAGAACTAAAAGTCTGACAACTCTAGACTGACATCCCAACGGACACGCTTTTCTCCAAGATAGTATGGGCAGACAATGAAGCGCAATGCAAATAACCTCAGCAAATAACATGCTACATTGTAAGTATTATCAAAGACATAAACCCGAAATTCTAAATGCAATATAATGCAAGCGACATACTATGACTTGTCAAACGTACTTAAAACTTAGGCCTACAAATATCAGAAAACCTGACAAGGAACACTTTTAAATATGGTCCAAAGTTATGAAAGTGGCGAGCACAACAAAAGGCTTCCCGAGCCGAAATTCGAGATACTACCTACAGGAACCCAAGAAAACATTGTCTGGTCTACAATGGAGTAAAAGTCGATAGTGAGATACCCTTTACATCTTCAAAAACGAGGGAAATGATACAGTGGCATGCTGACATATTCATAACAGGTGACTTCTGATCCAGAATAGACCGATGTTTCTACTACATTTGCCGAACGTGAAATTGAACTTGAAACTTTTGAGAAGACACTCAAGGATACAGCATATATTTTTTAACAAAGTATATTATATGCTTTGTCTACAATAGAACCAGACACATATACAATATATTAAGAAATTGCAGTCCCAAAGAGAACGATTACTGACAGGAAGTAATGTACAACACATAGTGTAGTGTGGTAAAACCAGTAAAAGGACAATATTTTGACATTCCAACAAGCATTACACTTCTGTAATAAAGGTTGTTAAAGTTTAAGGGACCAGTGGCGGATCCAGAGGGGGGGGGGGGTCCGGAGGTTGAAACCTTTTTCGACGATCAATGCCCCTGGGACAAGAAAAAAAAAGGCTCTTCCTAATTATTTTGTACATAATGTGTACAATGTAAGTCCTACATCACTCCATCTAGATAATTATCTTTTGTATTTCTGTAAAAAAAAATGTCAAATTGACGGGATGATTCTTCAAATCTAAATAATATAGGTTTGATTTTGATTAGTTTTGTTCTAAACAACCCAATAAAAAGAATTTCTGAAGATAAATGAAATATATATAAAAGAAGATGTGGTATGATTGCCAATGAGACAACTCTCCACAAGAGACAGACATTAACAGCGATTAGTCACTGTACGGCCGTTAATAATGAGCAAAGCCCATACCGCATAGTGATCCATAGTCAGCTATAATCTTTAGAAAATTCAAAAGGTGAATAAAATAGTTCCAATCAGCACGTGATGCTGGGTTTAAAAAGGGAAGACAGCAAACTCCCAACTTCATATATCACACTTCAAGTTTGATTGCTGTTTGGAATAAATCATTAAAACATCTTTGTATTTTATTCACCACTGTTCAGGTATGTAAATTGATTACGTGTAAACTTTTCTTAATATAATTTTAAAGTAAGAATTTATCTTCTGATTAAATAACTTAAGTTTAATATTTAAAACTTGACTTAGAGTGCATTTCTTTCTAACACATACGATGCAAATGGATAAGTGCGCACATGTTCTGATCATTGTTTGCAAAGTTTACATAAACTTTGAGAAACTATGCACTCGCTAACTTGACATGCATCTACAATTTGTCGTTCATCGTTTGTTAGTAAAACGCTACCTGATTACACGATGTATTTCTTTCTACTTTTGTAATAAGTCTGTTTTCCAACAACATGTGCATGTATTATTGAAAGTTCAAACAGGGTCAGTAAGTTATGGTGGCCGATTAAGGCCATTTTGCAATTCATATTCTATAAGGCGAAAACGCGAAATCGCGAAGTCGAAAACGCAAAAACGCGAAAAGGCGAAATATTTTTCCTTTCCGATTTCACGTTTTCGACGTCGCGATTTCGTGTTTTCGCGATTTCGCCTTTTCGCGACATTCATGTTATTGTAACATTCCTGTCATTGTAACATAACATTTTAAATATAATTAGAGACAAGACTACAAAGTATAAGTCTTTCAAATGATTGCCATATAAATTTGATATCTGTGACGTATTTTGAATATTTTCATAAATTAGACAATTCCTAAATACTAGGACGTCCTAACATAAGATGCGTCTGAGATAGCTTCGAGATACAACTTAAGAGTGTCCTAAGTCCATCCTAAGTCTATCCTAAAATTGGTCTTAGGATGTGACTTAGGACGAATCTTAGGATACTTTCGAGAACACCACCCCTGGTTCTGACACGAAAAGGATTGTTGTTATTGTCTACCGCATTCAACATTATATGTATCTCCCTTGTCCCTTGGTGTGTCCTGTAGATGAACAAATGTCCATCTTTGAAAATTTGAAATATTAATTAATGCGTTCAGTAATATATGGGAAACACATTCTACATTTACATGCATTTCCCATAAATCCAGGTTAGTTTTTGTTTAAAATTAAAAGGACATGCGACAGGTTTATGATATCTTTGCTAAAATCAACCTACGACAGTTTTGAGAGGAGGTCTGGTATAGTCCTAAGAGGATCATTAGACATGTCATAAGATATTCTAGTAACCGTCCCAAGTTTTATTTGACAAAAATATTATCTCCACAATATATTAAATATTTAACTTTATTCACACAAGCTAATTTTAATATTGAAAATTTTAGATTCACAAAAAGAGCATGAAATGCAAGATTATGCATTTCAAATAACCATGGCGATAATGATTATTAATTTCATTTATTTTAAAATGTCCAAACAAATTGTATATTTAAATGCATTTTATACCAATGCATCTGTTTTTAAATTTGTTCAGTAATTGTCAACAAAGAATGTAAAGAAATTGTCTAATTTATGAAAATATTTAAAATACGTCACAGATATGAAATTTATATGACAATCATTTGAATGACTTATACTTTGTAGTCTTCTCTCCAATTATATTTAAAATGTTATGTTATAATAACATGTATATCGCGAAAACGCGAAATCGATAAAAGGCGAAAACACGAAAACGCGAAATCGCGAAGTCGATAACGCGAAATCGGAAAGAAGAAATATTTCGCGTTGTCGACTTCGCGTTTCGCGTTTTCGACTTCGCGTTTTTGCGTTTTCGCACTATAGAATATGAAGAGCGAAAACGCGAAATGGCCTTAACCGGCCACCATAGTAATCAAAGAGCTGATAGCTCTGAGGTGGAAGAAAGTGAATGAAACCTCTTTGTTGGTCTTTGTGAAAAAAAGAATAGTACATTGTCCTTTAAATGATTTAATTGAATACAAAAATAATATATGTTAAACAAGTATTATGTCAATGAATTAGTGAAAAAAATACTATTTATTATCCTTATGGTAGTAGTGCATCATTGAATTTTGTCAATCAGCCATGCTTTTATCCTTAAGCTGTGTAAGAACCTGCTTGCAGGAGAAAATTCACATGCCATGTTCACGAATTTTAAACAACTAGATGAAAACAACACAAGTTCAAAATCTAGCATGTTAGAATAATCTTCAGGAGAAAACGTTTTTGATTGGCTTATTAATTGATCATGTGAAACACAGAATTTGATTGGCTGGACACGATTGTCTTACCTTGGGAACAACATAAGGAACAGGGGTGGTATTCTCGAAAGTATCGTAAGATTCGTCCTAAGTCATAGATAAGACCAATTTTAGGATGGACTTGGGATCAATTTAGGACACTCTTAAGTTGTGTCTCGAAGCTATCTCAGACGTATCTTATGTTAGGACGTCATAAACATATCTTAAGTCGAAATTTTAAATCGTCAAATTTATTTTTTGATAAAACATTTATTAATGACTAAACCAATTAATTAAATTGTTTACGAATTTTATAATTACAATTAAAGAATTAAATCCATGATTTTTAAATTAATGTTATACTAAAATTATATCAAAAAGGAATGTAATTTAAACTGGAAAAGAACTTGTTTTGAAATGAGAATTGAATTGGTAGTGTAATCGTAAAAACGAAGTTCAAAGTTTAAAATCATGCCTTATTTCTTTATATACGAGTCAAACCCGATGGTGCGTTTCATTTCATGTTAATCTTCAGGTAAAAAAATGGACAAAAAGCGAAATCCAAACTTTATTATGTTAGGATGAAGATAGGATGATCCTAAGACACGTAATTAGGTGTCCTAAAGTTAGGACGAAAACTGCGATATATCGTAAATTAAGAGAGCTTCGAGAACACAACTTAGGATAAATACCTGTCATAAGATGGACTTAGGACACGTCCTGGTCCTAAGATAGCTTCGAGAACACCACCCCAGATGATTTTCACTAAATCGTGTTTTAGAGTTTTTTAACGATACCCTTAATATTAATATTTTTTAATAAATGCAAGGACGTATTATAAAACGTCCTTGATAAGAGTAAAGAGAATGAACACTGGGCGAACCTACTATACGGACGAAAGAACTCAAGACGAACAGACCAAGGGCGAACATGTAAACAGGGCGAGTTGTCCCGATACCAAATTCACGCATGCGTACTACAAATATCTACAGTAAAAACATCCGGTTACAAGTAAACAAATAACGTTTATTTCGATGAGATGAAATCTAATAATTTATATAAATAAAAAGGTACATATTTACGATAGTGATTGTTTTTCAATCCCAATTTACAAATTAAATGATTCAGACGCTTAATCATGTGTCAAACTCGGGGTCAGGAATCAGAAGTTATGAAATTGTAATACACAGAAACGAATGCGGCATACGGAGGCTCAATGATTTTAAAGTCGGCACCATAGGCCTTCAGAAGACTTGAAGTCTTCTTCCACCAAACACTGATTAACTACTTTTGTAGCGTTAAGCAAACGATAACAGCAAACGAAGTTCGCAAAATTTTGGGTTGAAAGAAATGCACTCTGAATCATTTGATTTGTAAAAAAGATTTTCATTACAGCGGAATCCATTGAGCGTGTAGCGAAAGCCCGAAAGGTAATATCTTGTGTTAGCTTGCTTGTTAGCTGAACTGTGAAGTCATTATTATTTCAGGTTTACTACCCTCCTTTCGAAGTAGTATAGTCCAACAGACAGATAGATTGATTTTCTGTCGGACTAGTCTAATCTTATTGAAGAATAGTTTACCTGGGAGGGTTCCGTTTGCGCCAAAAATGCCACAACTTGTTGTCTCCGATGCTACGTTTAGTTTAAACATAATTTATTGTCTAAATATACAATAGGATTGGATACAAGTTATAACAACTTAAGATAATCCTCTCCATATAAGTACAATATACAAAATTTCAAGATGACAGCAATTATATATTTCAGTATAATATGAAAAATATATACAATAGATATAGTACGTTTAAACAGTATAACAGTTGGATACGAGTACATTTTAAGATACAGCATATTGCCAATATTAATCAAAGAATCTTTTTGTATGGCGTATATAACTATGAACATTTCTGAAAAGGATTGTGTTTTGTTCAACAGTAATTTCGTCTGTTCCAAATAAAATATGTTCTATGGAGATATCAGCTAAGTGTTGAATGTTTTTAAAGAGCTGATTTCTAAAGTTTATGTAGAGTGGACATTCTAAGAAAAAATGAATCGAATCTTCTAATGGACACCCACATTCACAACTTGGGTCATTTACTAAATTAACTCTGTATAAATCATCTTTTAAAGGGCTACATCTGTGTCGTTATTTTGTATGTAGTATATTTTCCATCCTGTTTCCAATGAAATAATATTTAGGTAACAAAAATGAAATATCATTTCTCCGGATGGTGTTTTTGAAATTTGGAGATGATTGTATGGATCTAATATATAATGGTAATAAATTCCATGCTCGAATTGAAGAAGGGAAAAAAGATTTAGAAAATATGTCCAATTTACATCTCGGTACTCTATAGTGAGAACGGTTTCTAGTATTATAATAATTATCATCTGTATAATTTCGAGATACAATCCATAAGATATTCTGGAACATTATTGCTGTGTATTTTATGAAATAAACATAATTTACGTCTATTTCTTCTAGAACTCAAAGTTTCCCAACCAGTTATAAAAAGTAGGGATTCAAATTGCGGAACCCCAGTAATAATTCTGACTGCCTCAAACTGCAAGCCTCATTTTTTTGCTACGTTTGCACCACATGTTTTAAAATTACATGGTATCATTTGCGCCAAAAAAAAAACATACGATTGCGCCAATTAGAAGAAAAAATACTTCCCTACTCCTTTATTCGGACTTGGAACTGGTAGTTTACACGGCATCTGAAACATATCTTCTTCTTACTGCTGCTGCACGGGCACTTCGCAATTTAATGCAATTTAGTAGCTTGTAACTTCACTTTATTGTCGAAAAACACAAACATTGAAGGATGAAATGCATAAAACAGTTCATAATAATTCCTAATAATAATAAAGCCCATACGCATGGTGGGAACAAAGCACTGTGTCATCAACATAAACTAGTATGTGGCTAAAACATAATCAGCAAAATCTTCTAGTTTCTTCTCTATTGGAATATCTTTATTAAATATTCAGCAAAGCAATAAGTTTTATTCTCTCTCTTTACATTGACGGTCTAATGCATTATAAGCCATTTCTTTTCAGATGCTCATCTTCATGGTGATATATCTCCGAACATATGATATTCATCATTAAAACATCATTGTATTTAATTCACCAGCGCCAGGTCTCGAAAGAAAAGTCTCCGAGATGAGTGACACGCCAGCAGAAGGTATTACATAGACCTGAAATGAGTGAGCTAGTTTTCCCCAAATCACCCAGAGAAGATATTTCCACAGGCCTTTAGATTTCTCGAGAGAAGGTAGAATCCTCAAAAACATGAAAGCGATAATTGTCCTCCAGCGAAAGATGACTGTCCCCCGAAATTTCAAGGTATGAACATTTTTTAGGGAAAGGGGAGACAACTCGATAGAGCAGCGATCTCTTCTCTCTTTTCCTGCATTACAGAAGGCAAAAAAACCAACATACTATGGATTATGACGTGAACAGTCGTTTATACAAAAAAAAAAGGAACATGCCAAAACCTAAATGTAGTATATTTGATTAATAATTTTAAACCAAATGTCCATGACTTACTTAATGTAAACCTTACTGTGCTTTGTTGGCTGAGGCAAATGTTGGTTTTTTTTTTTCGAGTGCTGGAAGAAGTACTTGTTCACTGCAGTCGACCATTTTACTATACAGATACAAAAGTATACTCATAAGTATCCTTTATCTTTGTTTCTATTAGAAGCTAAGGATACATTGAAATCATTGTTTATGTTGCAGTTTACTTTGCGGTCTCCGTTACAATATTGTCGATTTTATTGAAAATTAAAGTCGGTAAAATAAAGGTACATGTTTATCATAAAAATTGTCCGCTAAAACATTATTTTGTACATTGTAGGAAAATACAACCTGTACTCGCTGCGAAGGAGGAGAAATCTCGAATAACATTGCATTTCTCTCTCATTTAGATTAATTATTTAATAAATGAATGTTACACAATGAACGAATTTTGTATTTGTAATTTACGATGACGACTTTAAGGGGAGATGTTCACATAAGGGATAGACTACATGTGAACTGCAAGTTACGCTAAGTATCAAAAAATTTGACACGCCCAAATTTAAAAAAACAATCATACACAGGATATATAGATTTTTGTCACAGCTAAATTACCATTTTAACAATTTCACACGGTCGTTCTTTTTAAAAATTCTCGAGTTTAAATTCAGAAACAATCACTTAAGTCTACCGATACATTATAAAGCCTATCCCATATGTTATAATAAATAGCATACTACCTTTTGCAAAAAAGACTATTTATAAACATCCGTGTTCTTTAACGTTTTATCCCTTTAACATTACCCTTTTGGTCCATCGCACTTAAGGGTGATATTCCATCGTACTTTAGCAAACAAACAACCATATGGCATCGCACTTTAGCGTGATGCACCATGATGGCATCGTACTTTAGCGTACACAGCTACTTTTGCATAGGTACTATTTCTGTACTAAAAATCTGTAGTACTGGAAATCTGCTTTTAATATTCAATACTATTTTGTTACTTTAGAATTATTGTAATATTTTGGTACCTGTATTTTACAGTACTTAATTTATACTTGAAATTTAGTTACTACAGATTTTTGGTTACTACCGTTACATTTTCAGCATTTTGAAAGTTTTTCCATTTCAAATCTCTTTAAATCATAATTTTCAAACATGAAATATTGTATTATTTCTGTACCAAAATATTTAGTACAAATCAAGTGCTGTAACTGTAAGTACCCAAAGTACCTAAATATTACAATAATTTTAAAGTAAAGAAATAGTACTGAATATTAAAAAGTAAATTTCCATATATATGTTTAGAAATAGTACCTATGCAAAAGTAGCTGTGTAGACCACCGCACTTTGGCGTGACCATCGCACTTTAGAGTCCTACATATATACAAGATTTTTTCTCTCTCTCTCTCCATTGGACAGCAAAGCGCTGGTATAGCTTTACCTTCGTTATAAACATATATAGTGTTTTTTTCTGCTGAAAACAAAAGCAAAGACTTAAAAAAACGTCTTTACATAACTCTCTAAGAAAAGGAGAACAAGGTTATTTATGAGTAAACTTATAAATATATATATAGGATTGCTTATAACCTATCGATTCACTAATGTCTACACTACTAAGTCGCTGAACAATGTATGCTATTGGAATGAATCATTAAGTGGCTAAACCTATAATTGCAAAAGCTTGTACATAGCGCATTGTCTATTGATGTACTTCAAATTGCCGCAGCGAAATTTGTACATTTGTAGTAGATAAAAATTGCATTGGTAGCCGGATCATCCTGATTTTTTTAAACGACTTGTTAGTTATTTTGTCTCTTTCAAATGTCTTTCAATCCGCAATTCCTAGTGCTGCTTACTATTTTTTTTATATTAAGTCATTTTTAGCTGCGTCGGTCGAAGTCCAAAAAAAGCCTTATAACCATGTAGTCCGGGTATGTCGAAAGAATTGGCTGGCGATGAGGAGGGGAACAGTGTGTACTTATTTTGTGTTATCAACTCTTCCAACAGTTTTCAACCAAACACCTGACACTTCACGGTAACCTTGCACTCATGCTGAAATAGTGCATCTGGTATTATATAAGAATTTGGGATTTTTTCCCCCTTATTCCAGACTTTGGAACTAAGCAATTTTTTCCAGAAAAATTTACAAACAACGATTTTGTGTGATTAATTCTTACTACATGTTGCATTTCTGTAAATATTGACAATGCAATTTCCAAAAGGAACTCCTTTTACGGCTAAAACTGTACCACTTTTACTATGAAGTTTTGAAAAAAAATCTTATCCTAGAATTGAAAGTTCATATGCACTACAATTTTTTTCAAAGGTCAAAATATAGGGCTGTGCGGCATATTTTCAACATTTATATTATCTGAACTACCCCTACCTCAAATGAAGGGTTACCACAGATTTCAATGTAAACAATATGCACATGTATATGTACTGGTAACATTCCCAAGTTATGTCTCTATGAGATGGAACACAGAGAACATAACTGGGAACCAGTATGTAAACAAAATTAATTTTCTATGAATATTCTAAATCTCCCCAAAAGAGGCCATCGTTTGAGAAACAGCTGTATTTACAAAGTGCAACCTATAGTATTTACTATTAAACCTATATCGTTAAAAATTGACTGAGTGATTGTACATATTAAAGTTGGGTCCGCTGTTATGGATTGCTTGTAGAGTTTTTGTGCCATCATTCCAGACTTTTGAAGTAAGTTATTTATTTAGTAAATTTTAAAGAAATGATTCTTGTTTTTCTACAAGTTCTATGACCGTAAATTTGATGATTTGGGACACGTAAATATAAAATAAGAAGATGTAACTATGATTGCCAATGAGAAAACTCTCCACAAGACCAAATAACGTAGAAGTTATAACAACTACAGGTTGTTTTTCGTCGATTTTAAGTGGTATTTTTTTTACAAATGTACATCTATTTTCAAGTAGTCCATTCAATTATATTTCAAAGATGAAAAAAAATATATATATTTATTTTGTAACTTGATCTCAGTGAAGCTTGTTATAGTAACCTCGAGCTTTCTTTAATACGTTATACAAAGTATACACTATACATGTATATGTTATTTATTTGTTACTTATGATATCGTTATTTTAAAGCAAAGTGATGTTCTTTTACTGGTTGTTTTTGTTTGTTCTTTTATGTACATTTTGTTAATTAATGATCGAGGTTTTAAAAAGTGGGCGGTTTAAGATATAAAAAAAAAGTGTTAAACAAAAATAGTTGAACTAAGTCACGTTTCCATGTGCCTGTTTTATGTCAAACACCTTGTCAATAGCTATCGTATGTTATATCTAAAGGATATTCGCTATTTGTAGAAATGTGTTTAAATGCCAAATCTCTGGTTGACTCTGTTAAATTTACTCACAATTTTTAGAGATTCGGGACGATATGGAAGCATAACATTAATGTTTTGAAAAGACGAGAGTTTGTTTTTTTGTTTGTTGAAAACATGTATGTTTCCTTAATTGGTGTTTTGACTATTATATTGTCGTCGGATTGCTGTCTCATTGGCGTATATCCAACATCTCCTTTTATTCATAACATAATTCTAAACAAAACTTAATAATTAACTTGAAAAATGAGTAAGCAAGTAAAGCGGAATAACTCTAGCTAAATATGATAAAAAAAAATCAGCTTACCGGTGTACTCGAAATTTCGGAAAATCAGTCCTGATGAATCTTACATAAATGAACTGTTTGCGGTTATCGTTTTCTGTTCGATGGTTTGACTTTATGTGTGCTATTTTGGTTCATAAAACTGAAAACTCAGACTATTTGGGTTGTTTTTGTTTTGTTATTCAGAATTGACATTTCACACAAATTAAGGTCTGGATTTTTGTATACGAGTTTCGTATGTTTAACCGTGAATATCTGACAATCCAAAGATCTTTCATAAATATATTTTTTTTATTTTTTCCTGAAATATTATGGAAGGATTTGATGAGAAAAAAATAAAAGAACTGAGTTCTAATTTCCTCTGCGTTGCAAATATTTTTTCTATCCAAAGTCAAGGATTTGTATAGTAAGACTTACATACAAATCCTTGCCAAAGTACAAGGACAAAAACTATTTAAAACAATTGTTTTTTTGTTCTAGAAGATTTTTCACTAATATCTTGGAGAAATATTGGCTTTACAGCAAATGCAATGTGATTTCCATTCAAATTGATATTTACAAGGACGTATAACTAACATAATCTAATATACGTCCTTGATATTTACAAGGGGCATAACTCTGAAAATATTTTTTCTGAACTTATTTTAAAAACTGTCTCAGAAGAACTGACCGTTCGAAGGCTTTATAACCACCCAAGGTCGCAAAAAAAACCTCCGTCCAATACATTGCTGAAATTCTCCTATCATATACGTTTCTTAAGAATCTGGCCAGAATTAAACAAAATATCCATTTAATTAATGTTTCTAAGGGGCATAACTCTTGTAACATAATTTATTAGGACTGATTTCCAACCTCGTTATACTCAATATGGACATTGCTAATATAAACCTATGATAATTTTTTTTTATAAAAACTGGAAAGAATTGAACAAATCAGAGCGCTAACAAGACCGGACGGTCGGGTGGACCAACGGACATACAGACGGTCGGACACCCAGTATTTTAATGTCAACCGCAACGCGGCGCAGACATTAAACACAAATTCGAGGCATCAACCGGCATTCTATTTCTGTTTGGTGGGGCATGCTAATAATTTGTTTGGAACATCGTTTGTTTTAAAGAAAACTAGTAAAAGAAAAATAATAACATCGAAAAAAACTTGTTTCTGTATATATGCCTTTATAAATATAGATTGTTTCGATTAATGTTTATCCCGTAATAAAAAAAAAACAACAAACATTCCCGTAGAAAAGATAACGATTGGTTCCCATGTAATGGTTACTATCTTGATACGTTTTTAGTATTAGTCTATTTTTTAAGTCGTAGCTAGTATACCATGTCCACATTGTAAATCTGGTGCAAATTCGAATACAGCTATTTTCTGCTTCTCGACGAGCATAGGAATCATGAGTTATCGCGCTTTGCCTGACTGAAATACGGACGTGTTTGTAAATTACAATTTCTAAATGCACTGTGACTTCTGTCCTGCATCTTGTGTAATGTTAAGCTGTGCATATATGTTTTGATGCAGAAATCAAGCAAAAACCAAGCAATCATAAACCCGCTGCATGATTTTGCAACTGTCTTTAGCAGTCAGGAACCTTGTTCAGAGTTGTTGTTTGTTGATGTGGTTCATTAATGTTTCTCTTTTCTCGTTTTTTTTATGTAAATTAGACCATTGGTTTTCCTGTTTGAATTGTATTACACAATAGTCATGTTGGGATCCTTTATCGCTTGCTTTTCGATGTGAGCAAAGGCTCTGTGTTGAAGGAGGTACTTTGACCTTTAATAGTTTAAAGTTGAAAGCAACAATATCATTTAATTTTCTATATATTTCATTTTGTTTTATTTCTTTCTTTAACAGGTCGGGACCACTACCTTATATGGAAATGCATAAATTAGCATACTTATGTTCTCGCACATGTAATTGTTTATTTACATGTGACGCAAATTATTTTTACCTATATTTTTGACCAATCCACTAAATGAGTCACAATGCATGATGGACTACTACGTGTTTACAATCAACCAAGAACACGTGTTATTTACTGAAATACAACACATTTTTTCGTGCAATGCGGGATTCACAATTTCGCTTAGTTTTTCATTTTGTGTATTCTCATTTATAGTTCGTGATATAAAGTATTACTTCCATGCTCAGATTAACGAAGAGTTGTTTCTATGCGAAGAAAAAAGGGTTTGAATTACCCGATATATAGCCATTAACATGTTTGATGATGGCACAGAGATTTCGTGTATTTGTCCACCAGAAGCAACGAAACAACAGCAAAAAAAACCCCACAATTACCCATGAGACAAACTTACTGGTGTAAAGTAAGCAGTCGATAACAGCCGGTGCTGGTATTCAAGAGTACAGCAATGTTCGTATAGATAATTAAGGTTTATGTACCCTTCTGTAGCCATTTTTGTACGAATTTTTCAAACCTCAATTGTATCAAAACTAAAGATATAATAAATAATAGAGATAGGCCATTTAGTACATGTTCCAAGGGGAAACTTGATGTAAAGCAATTTTTTTTACTGTTTCATTGCATTTGATAGAAAAAGAGGACTTTGTGGCAAATAAATCAAGATTTTTATAGAAAATCCACAGCCTTTAATACAGAGATTTTTGTTATAAAATTTGAAACATAAATTACTCACTTGATTTTCTATGATGTGCTAGTGTTTATTTTTTACAAAAAGTTCTAAGTAACCTGTAAATTCCAAAACACCTCGTGCTGAGTCACCAAAGTCGAGCGCACCCTAAAAGGTGTACTTGATTTCGGCCATATTTATACTTGTCTTAACCAATAACTACATTTATAAACTTGTTTTAAGGAAATCAATGCTAGCACTGCATGCAATAATCCTATATCTATCAGTCATCAAATTGCCAAATATGAGAGTACAAGGATAAAGGCTGTGGATTTTCTATAAAAATCTTGATTTATTTGCCACAAAGTCCTCTTTTTCTATTAAATGCAATGGAACAGTAAAAAAGAATGCTTTGCATCAAGTTTCCCCTTGGAATATGTACAAAATGGCCTATCTCTATTATTCATTATATCTGTAGTTTTGATACAATTGAAGTTTGAAAAGTTCGTACAAAAATGGCTACAGAAGGGTACATAAACCTTAAAGGCAAATGTGGGATCCTTGAATTTTGTGTTCGTATAAAAGGCGAAGAAATATTTACATACATGGCAGTGTTAACAAATCTATAAGTATTTTTTTAACGGGCTCGGACATTTGCCACACTGAATAAAATCATTACAGCTGATTTCTTAAACCTGCAAAGTAAAACTTTGGTTGGCTTGCTTGCTTTGTTTGTATAGTTGTTTATACAAGCTTTGAAAATAAGATTGACATCTTAAAACAATATATATATTTAGGAATAGTTTAACTTGTATATTTTATATTTTGTACAATATACAAACAAAGCAAGCAAGCTAACCAAAGTTTTGCTCCACATGCATTAGGAAATAAGATGTAATGATTTTATCCATATGTATGCGCGACAAGGTGGAAAATTTGATATGTTTTGTGAAAATGGCAGCGTTGGATCTATAATAAAAAAGAAGATGTGGTATGATTGCCAATGAGACAGCTGTCCACAAGAGACCAAAATGACACAGAAATTAACATTTATAGATCACCGTACGGCCTTCAACAATGAGCAAAGCCCATACCGCATATAAAAGTCTCCGATATGACAATGTAAAACAATTCAAACGAGAAAACTAACGGCCTTAATTATATAAAAAAAAAATGAACGAAAAACAAATATGTAACACATGAACAAACGACAACCACTGAAATACAGGCTCCTATACAACATATTTTTTTTTTGATGGGATAGATTTCTTGTCCTTTTATATATTTAATTGGGCCGGTTTTTTTTGTTTTACACAAGTAATTTTTGGGTCATTAATAGCTTACTTTTCAGCATTGGACCTACATGACCATTGACTGCTTACTTTACTAAATTATGTCTTTGTTGAAAAGATGTCTCATTTGGCACTCATACCCCATCTCCTTAATTCTATATACAAAGCGCGTTTTAGAAAGAAAAAAATAATAGGTAATATGGCACCCACGTGCTATCGTCCAGAGACTTTTAATATTGGAGATATTTTACATATGTCAACAGGACAACAGCCGAACGATAAAACCTCTGAGGTATATTTTGTGATAAAATTAGCAACAAACGGATATTATCGATGGATGAAACTATAAAAAATGTATTGAGCTATATACTGTCCCGCTCAGTGGCGGATCCAGGGGGGGGGGGGGGTTTCGGGGGATGGACCCCCTTTTTTGGACGACCCGCCCCTGCCGCTTTCATAACACTTCTTTTTATCATACTGATTATTATGATGTTCTTACTATTAGTTTAGGTCCTGATAAAAAAAAATACACATTCAGTACAGAAAGAAGTGTTTCAATGAAAGTTTCGTGTTTTTCTAGGCAGAAATGATTTTGCAATGAAATTATACAGGTTTAAAAGAACTCAAATGATTTTATTACTGGACAGTGGTCACTTCAATGGATATTTCACTGTGTCATGTCGTGAAATTAATGCAGGTTTAATTCATAACAATGCACAAAACCGGTTCAACTACTTTTGCAAGGCGAAAAAGAAAATCGAATTGTGAAGCCAATAAACAATATTTTTTTAATCTGAGCATGCAAATTGAAGATTACGTTATATATTTTACATTAAATATATTTGCAGAATAAAAACTTTTGTAATGAGAGTCCCAGACAATATATTAATTGACTGTTTTCTCACTAATTCCACGTGTTTTAAGTAGTAGTTTACTCGTAGTAGCCCACAATGCATTGTAGTTCATTGAGTCGATTGGTCAGTTTTTCAAGGCCATATTGGCCTTGTGTTTTGGAAATTACTATGCAAATATATTCTGACGTCAGAAAATCTAGAGTTCTCGACCTGTTTAATTGTATGTGATTGCATTTTGTAATTTACCAATGTTTCACATGTCACTGTGACGGAGTGTTTTAAAATAAAGCATATTGTATTGTATTGTATTATTTAAAAAATAATCAGATCGCATAAAAATAGCCGCTTGAAACAAAACAAAAATTGCGAGAAAAAAAATACTTTTTAAAATGTCATGTTAGTTTATACCGCAACATAGATACCGAACATTTATTTTTTGTGGAGGCATGGGGTCTTATTTACGTGACTATTGGTGACTTCACTTGCTATGGGTTCTAGGCTTTTTACCGATTTCTTTATGCACGGGTTAATGTTGATCTGAAAAGTCAAAATAGTCATATGTCTGTGTTTGTCACTATTCATATACCCCAGTATGAGTCTTTGAGGGATAAAAACTTTGAGGGTAACTTGGACTTTGGTTCTAGTTCGTTGCATGTATATCATATCTGTCTTTCGTTTGATAGTCTATACATATTCCGGACCATTCGTTTTCTCATTTGAATTGTTTTGTATTTCTCAAGTCTGGGATTTTTTATAGTCACATATCGGTATGGTTTTTGCTCGTTGTTGAAGCCGTACGGTGACCTAAAGTAACTTACTTCTCTGATGGATAGTTGGACCACTGGATGTTAAACCATCCGGGCATCCAACCAACCAAGTAATCCAACAATCAATCCACCAACTAAATGAATTTATAACTAATCAAATTACCAATGCTCCCTGATTGTTTTGTTTTTTATGGATCTAACACAATTCCAACTTCCAACTGCCATTATCATTTATCTATTTATTTGTCAATTCACTCAGTCCTGCATCTAACTTTAACCTTATAAGCAAGCTGTTTTGCATTTAACTTCAACCTTATATAAGCAAGCTGTTTTGCATCTAACTTCAACTTTATAAGCAAGCTGTTTTGCATCTAACTTCAACTTTATAAGCACGATGTTTTCATCGGCTTGTGTCTAGTGAAACCGAAAGACATTTCGATTACCTTATATATGTACTTTAAAATTAAAACAGGTGCTTGCAAAAAAGGTTATTTCAGAGTAAGTAACTATGTACTTAGTGAAAATAAATAAAAGGTTTAACTTTCAAATTTTCAATATTGCAGTTTAATGATTTTTATTTCTTTTGCTTTACCGTGAGAAAGAGAGAAGATTTTAAAGTATAATCCTTTGTAAATTATCTTTTGACATATAACATATAATCTGAATTTCAATTGAGGCAATTTTGAACGGGAATTAATTCAAGTCTGTTCAATTGCAGGGTAAGTGTTTCTTTTACTTAGCATAGCTGGGAAAACTTTTTTTTATATCTTTTTAACCGTTCTTTCTCCACATCTGAAATCAACTTTTTTCTTTGTGTGCTTTGTCATATAGCATTGAAGGGTCCAGCATTAGAAGGAGGGGATGGATTTGCCCAAAATGGTGAAAATACCACTGAGAGAAACAGGCGATATTTTGTTGTTGATTTTTTTTTAGGTGGTCTTCTGCTCTATGCTGCGTGCATGAAGCAGCAAATATAAAAAAAAATAAGTCTGGTTTGACCGAGCCTGTGATTGAACACAATTCTTCCCACACTCGACACGAGATGACTAACCAGTTAGGAAGAAAAAGAAACGTATATACATGTAAATATACATCCACAAATACTTGATAGATTTTGGTGCCATTTTAACACCATTATTGTTCACTTATTTCATCTGGAAACCAAACTTTGTATCTATCTGATGAGTTGAGCCCTTTTGAACTGAACAATATGATATGAAAAAGAAGATGTAGTATGATTTATAATGAGACAACACTTCATTATTACCAAATTACACAGAAATAAACAGCTATAGGTCATTGTACGGCCTTCAACAACGAGCAAAGCCCATACCGCATAGTCAGCTATAAAAGGCCCCGAAATCATAATTGTAAAACAATATACCGACCGTGCAAGGGCTGTATAGCCAGTGAAGGTCAAAGCTTCCATTTGTGTTACAATTCAAACGAGATAATAACGTTAATGTACAAAAAATGAACGAAAAACAAATATGTAACTACATACAGAATGTGGTGGCATAAACAAGTTAGCGGGATCACAAACCTCCCCCTAATATTGGACAGTGGTGTAACTTTGTTGCGCTGTAACACCACTGTCCCAGGTTAGGGGATAGGGGATGACGCTATCAAACGCGCCACATTATGTATGTGTCCAAGTCAGGAGCCTGTTTAGTTCAGTGGTTGTCGTTGGTTTATGTCTATTATATTTGATTTTTCGATAATTGTTTTGTTATAAGTTAGGCAGTTAGTTTTATCAATTATCAATAAATTATTATTTTTTTTTTTTTATGTCGGGGCCTTTTATAGCCGACTATACAATATTTTTTTCCATTATTGAAGACCGTTCAATTGGCTCTAATTGCTTACATCCACTTCTTTTGAACTGTGTTGGGTAGTTGTCTCATTGGCAATCATCTCACATCTCCTTTAGTCTCCTTATGTTTATGCCTCGTTCACACGTAACTTTAATTCGAATGCGAATCGAATTCGCTAATCGCGTTCACACACGCTTTTTTCTTTAATTCGAAGTAATTCAAATTGGCTAATTCGAATAAACTAATTCGCATTAGAAATACGTTTTTGTTAATCCGAATTAAAAGTTAACGTCGTTAGGTCAGTAAAGCGAATTTGACGCGCATTCCAATTCGAATTAGAATTGACGTTAGGACGTTAAACGTTTCGAATGCGAATTAAACTAATTCGAATTAGTTAATGCGAATCGAATTCGAATTACGTGTGAACTCAGCATTATATTAGTATTAATATTATAGTTTATTTGGAGATAATAATGACGTATATGGCATATATATTACTGAATGCCAAATGTCTCCTCTAAAACCCTGATTTCTCAATTTTAAAAGGATTTTCTGAAATATATTTTCATGAGCTTTAGACCATCAATAACCTACCATCAAATGAACGCAAAACAAATAACAAACAGAACCTTGGCCTTTTCAATCTTCAGCGTTTTTGTTTATAGTAGGTATACAAAATGTAGTTATGTCAGCTACACACTAAACGTGTTCCTATAAAAACTGGATTACATCGGCTTAGGAAATGTTATTACAGTATTTTACAAGGGAATAAAAATAGCTGGGAGTTACATTCAGCATAAATAGATAATATGACAAGAATAAATCGTGTTCTTATTTTATGGGATTCATAAATTTTAAAGACTGGGAAATGAGAAATATGGGTTCTTTTTTGTATGTGTGGGATGCAGCTTATGTGTTAGCGGCAATACTGAAATTAATATAGGCATTAAGCTTAAAATCCTCGGCTAATAACGCTTTTGTCGAAGATCAATTCAGTCAATAAGTTAACGTTGAGAACTAGTAAAAGTAATTAAGGGAAAATGGGAGATAGAACAAACTTATTCGAAGAAAAATCACACTCGATTGGTGGAGCTGGTTTTAGCAAGCCAAAATAGACAAATGATAAATACCCCAGGCCATATTGTTGGTTTTTTTTTTTCTCACTTTTGAATCTTGATTTTTAGCATTTAAGTGACATCATGACTATACTGTTGTCAAATTCTCTTCGAACTTGACTGTCTAATTTTGAATCAGGAAAACAAGGTGCGTATATATATCATAATTATATCTTTATTTTCAATAAACTATAAAAATATAAAATTACACTAATATTTTGACAAGAATAAAACTTAAAGAATCCTAATACTTACTATCAGTAAACTAAAGTAAAGAAGAATGGTGAGGTAAATTTCAAAATTTATGTTTTTATAGAGGAACTGTATGGTATTTTGAAAAATGCACATACATAAATAGGTCATGGCACCAGAAACCGTATGATTGAACAACTTAATAATCAAATTTTGGCATACGCGAACACTGCATTCCCGCTTTCTCGTTGAACTGTATTTTTTAGAGCTAAACTATTTAGCAAAATTAGATTTACAATTGTTATGGACTCTTTATAATAGTTATCTCCCTTCCAACGGATGAAATTAACAATCATTAATCTCCTACATAGCTGCCCGTAGATCACAATTTTAGCTGATTTCATTTTGCCTTTTATATAGAACTATACTATGGGTGGACAAAAACTCAGTCCAACAAAAAACTACCAGCAACACATGATTTTGACAAGGTTTGGCATAGAGGACTCTTGCATAAAATGAAAGCTTACGGAATACATGGTAATCTACTTAACTGGTTTGAGAGTTATCTTTGTGATAGGCAACAAAAAGTCGTGATTAATACATCATCATCCTCATTTTGCAGTCTTTCAGCTGGAGTACCCCAAGGCTCAGTACTTGGTCCCTTATTATTCATAATATATATAAATGACATTGCAGAGAAACTCACATCTCTAACTAGACTCTATGCGGATGACACTTCGTTTAATTACTCGGGGAACGACCAAGAGCAAATAAAAACTGTTATTGATCGTGACCTCGAAGAGCTAAACGAGTGGTCACGGAGGTGGCTAATGTCTTTTAATCCAGACAAAACAGAAATAATGATTTTTTCAAATAAAGATGCACCCGTTTTAAAATTCTGCTTAAATGATAAAGAAATCCCTATAACAAAATTTCACAAACACCTTGGGGTAACGTTTTGCTCTGATGCTCGGTGGAACAGTCATATAGACAATCTGATTATCAGTGTTACGAAACATTTAAATATCCTGAGAAAACTCAAGTATCAGCTTTGTAGGAAAAATTTAGAAAAACTCTATTTAGTATTTATAAGACCAATTTTTGAATATGCAACTGAAGTTTGGGATAATTGCGGGATAGGATATGTTAATAAACTTGAAAGTTTGCAGCTAGAAGCTGCTAGAATAGTTACTGGTTTGCCTATATTTACAAAATCTGAAATTCTGTATGAGGAAATTGGGTGGGAAACTTTAGCTGACAGGAGAAAAAGACGAAAATTACAAATGTTTTATAGCATTCAACATAACCAAGCTCCGGATTATCTATGCAAACTTGTTCCACCTAGTGTACAGAGCACAACTACATATCCCTTGAGAAATGGCAATGACATCATTGTTCCTTTTTGTAGATTATCTCTTACTAAAGAATCTTTTATACCATCAACTATTAACCTATGGAATCATACCGATTTGTCCCTTCGAAAATCAGACTCTATAGCAAAGTTTAAAATCCAATTAAAAAGGTTAAATACCCCAAATAAAGATGTACCAAAGCACTTTCTATATGGACCGAGGAAACTAAATATAATTTTAACACAATTTAGATGCTACTCATCTTTCTTGAACTATGACTTGTTTAGAGTCAATATAATTGCTGATCCATCTTGCTTTTATGGATGTAACATTGAGACTGTACACCATTTGCTTTTCGACTGCTCTTTATATATACACCAGAGAGAAATTCTGATGAATAATCTAAGATGGCTTCCTGATGACCTTATTTTAAATGTTAAGCTACTTACATCTGGTAATCCGAATCTCTCGTATGAACAAAATGTGAATATATTCAAACACGTATTCGAATTTATCAAAAGGTCTGAGAGATTTCTTGTTATGTAGAAAATGTATTTACGGTAAATTCACGTCATCATCATCATCATCATCACCGTTTTCAATGTTTACATCTACTTCTGTTTCATTTGTTTTTCTCAATTGATAGACTCGTAAAATATTGTTTATTTTGATATTGCATGCTCATATTAATATTGTATTGTAAATTATTGTCATTCGGAGCGGACTTCATAAGTATGGCTTACTTGTGTCCAATCCATTTTACTTTGAGTAAATAAAATATGTTTAAACTAAACATGATTTTGGCACTTTAAGTTTCCATTCATCCAAAAAATATCTTGATGTATGAATATATCTACTTCTAGTGTTAAATGTTATGCAAAAATGTCAGCTGGGTGTCACTGAGCATTACAATCTTCTCGGAGCCTCTGGTTTTTATATTGGCCAGTCAGTTCATAAAAGGGATAAGAGAAAATATTTTTTATTTAAAATTACAAAATAAATGTAAATTTTGTTTTAGGTTCAATAACAAAATTATACGACATCAAAATAAATATTAACTTTTATCGTCATCTTTTACAAAATCAATTAACATATATAACGAGTTCATGTTTTGTTTCTGTTGGTTTACAAAAAATAATTCTTATACTCGATTTTGATATTATTTGAATCTTTTTATATTCCATATATATACATTTGATTACAAACATTTTACAATTTTTTTACTAACATATTTTGTATCTCTTCAGTACCATCTGTGGTAAGTGACAATGGTTTTCCAATATAACAGTACATTTAAACATACAATCAAAACATCAAATGGCAGCAACATTCATGGCGCGACAACGTTCCTTACCCAGCACATACAATCGAACTGGTTTTCTTTGATTGGGTGGTTGCTGCACATCATTGTGTTTCAATCTTATCCTCGGTAGACTAAGAATATTACCTTTATTCTTTGTTTTAGGTTCAATACCAATGTTATTTTCAAATCCGTTTCCATTAACTTCAAGATCGGCTTCAAAAACTCTTGGCATCGAGCAATTATTGAAAAATGTTTTAGCATTGCCTGAAACATTTTCGAATAGACTTGTTTTTGAGAAAGAGTGTCTCATACAACACTCACAGTTTTGGACTCTTGGATGGATTATTAATGATGAAGATCTGGGTTTCAGATATTTATCGGCAGATCCACATGTCCGACAAATAGAGTTAGAATTGTTTCTTCCGTGAGATTTATCTTTTCCTTTATGACTTGCCTTAGACCGCCGACCAAGTGTGTCGTCTCTTTCAGCTAACGTGATCCTTTCTGTAAAGCATAGAAATTTACTTTCAGGTGGCTTAGCTTCCTGTTCTCCATCAGTATCCTCTCTAGAATTATCCCCATTCACATCATAGTTACCCGTTCTAAATCTCATAGAATGTCTCTGAAGCCATCGCATGGTTTCAACCTGTGTTAAATCCCTCTTTACATTATTCGATCGTTTCTTTTTGCTATGTCGGAAAACATTAACATCCGATTCTGTGTTTGCATGTTCCAGGGTCACGTACAACGGCGGAAACAGCTTGGTTTTGCAATATACTTTATCGTTTGGTACATGGCGCACAGTTTTAGTTTTTGAGTTCTTCATTTTCTGTCACGCCAACAATCCTAAAACTATTGTTACTAACGTATAAAATGCCGACGTCATAATAGCATCCAGTGCCATATTTCTCACGTCTCTACTTCTACAAGTAACTGTTTAGTCATTTGAGTTTTCGTGTATTAAATAAGTTTATTTAAAAGTTTATTCTTTACAATAAGAGACGAGCTTTATTCTTCTCATATCTGTAAAACATCTAACACATCATTGTCAGTCATTACTTTAAACTTGTACATAATCAACAACAAAACAACATTGGGTTTTTAAAGTAACTATTTTGAAATCGCCATCCTCTAAAACGTTTGAATTGTACACAGCTATCTTCATATAAAATCTGGGTGACATGTTGTTTTAATACTTATGTTTTTGTCTGTATTTAGTTCACGAACATTTTATTTCATTATTGTGTGTGTGTCGGAAGGGGTTTGCTATAATAACTGTTTAAATGGCTATATAAAAGTTAGGAGGTCGTGTACAACTGTCAACGATAGGTTCATTTACCAACGACAAAAGTGAGACAATTCAGAAGAGTAAAATAACGGTAGATAGTTGTACATGTCTCATTGGTAGTCATCATTTTCTGTGCATTACTTATTAAACAAAAATATCGGAGTTATTTCCCTTTATGAAGCATAGTTTGAAAATGTCGTTCCAATCAAACATTTTGCTTTATAGTTTGAATTTTTATTTTAGCATAAGATAAAACACATTTCTTGAATTTTCTTCATATAAATGAAAGTTCTCACCATTTCCTTTCTATGTCAAAATTTGCGATCCTAGATGGCGAATTCAAAAGCTTACAGCATATAACGTAAAGAGCAAATGACAGACAGCAACCAAAAACAACCGCCAGGACAACGTAAACGAAATAGGAAGGAGATAAGAACAATGTTTCAGTGAATTAAAATATTGGAATTGTTCATCAAAATCTAGGTTTTTTAATTCCTTCATTATAGGTATGGCCACTGAGGTGTATGTTAAACTATGGTTAATTACAAAAGCCATTCCCATCAAAAGTAAAATGTAAAATGCATATTGACATACTCCACATTTTAGGTGGGCTGTAAAATAAAAGGCCCGACAGTCTGAGCGGGTAAATTTAAGAAAACAACAATTAAAAAAGAACAAGAATGTGTCCATAGTACACGGATGCCCCACTCGCAGTATCATTTTCCATGTTCAGTGGACCGTGAAATTGGGGTCAAAATTTTAATTTAGCATTTAAATTAGAAAGATCATATCATAGGGAACATGTGTACTCAGTTTCAAGTTGATTGCACTTCAACTTCATCAAAAACTACCTTGACCAAAAACTTTAACATGAACTTCACACCATCATTTTCTATGTTCAGTGGACCGTGAAATTGGGGTGAAAATTTTAATTTGGCACTAACATTAGAAAGATCATATCATGGGGAACATGTGTACTAAGTTTAAAGTTGATTGGACTTCAACTTCATCAAAAACTACCTTGACCAAAAACTTTAACCTGAATCCGGACGAACGGACGTACAGACGGACGAACGGATGTACAGACCAGAAAACATAATGCCCCTCTACTATCGTAGGTTATCGTAGGTGGTACATACAAACTCATTGAAGAAGAAATCTGAACGGAATAACCGCTAACTACGCATTTATATATATAGCTTAAAAGTCCAAGCAGACCGAACAGGAGATATGAACTTTTCGCTTTGAAAATTGACGAAGATGTTGCAAACTTGATGAGAATGAAGACACCATCAAGTACACGTAGGAGGCTTTGGCATTGAAATGACTGGCTGTATCAGACAAAACAAGATACCATGATAATGTTTAACGTTCCTTTCGTACATCTGTCCACAGTTCAACATACATGCAGAATTCATGTTTTGGTCACAATTAAGAATTGAGGAATTTTGAAACCACCTTCTGTTGAAGTTTCATACATCCTTTATCATAATCTTAGATTCACTTATCATGTATAAATGCATTATTTTATGTATTTGATATTAAATATTCACTAAGATAAATGATTTTTTTTTTTAAGTATTCATTTAAAATAAAACTATATGTGCATTTAAAACACGTACACCTCATACAGTTTGTTCCTCTTTATCCTCCTTTCTCAGATATGGCAATTTTAAGACAAAATAACATGATAAAAAGGAACCGTTATTCTTAGTCAACGGAAGTCCAAGAAAGACAAATACTTTTAAGCTCACCTGGCCTTTTATATCATCATGCTTTGGTTTGGTGATGGGTTTTTTTGCTTGTCTCCGTCTGAAGTTATGAATAAAAGGAGTTGTATTATAATTGTATAGAAACTTGATGGTTGTGTGGGGTTTCTTGTCTTTTCAGTCGAAACAAGAAAGAAAAATGCCTATTTGAAAAAAAAATATACTTTATAAAAATTGTCTATAACGTGTCGAATTATGTATATTCATTTTTTCAAAATCCAATGGAGTTTAATCTATAAAATTTGGAACACAGTTTACGAAAGGCGATTACAATCTGCAACCAGGAATTGGAGAATTCGACTTATGAAAAAATGAAGACTTTTTGTATTACAAAATTCCCAAAATTCGCTCAGGCTTTTATAAATATTAAAAAATTACAATCTGATTTCATGAAATAAAAAGAATCAGTAAAAAGAATTAATTTTTGTTAGAGATAAGTACGGAAGCCGATAAGGGCCATTCAAAAAAAAAAAATTATGTCGTAATTACGACATAGCATGTCGTAATTTCGACATAACATGTCGTTATTACGACATCGCTATGTCGTAATTTCGACATAACATGTCGTTATAACGACATCGCTATGTCGTAATTTCGACATAACATGTCGTTATTACGACATCGCTATGTCGTAATTTCGACATAACATGTCGTTATAACGACATCGCTATGTCGTAATTTCGACATATCATGTCGTAATAACGACATGACTATGTCGTTAAAACGACATAGCTATCGCTATATATAAAAGAATATGTATTATGACTGCCAAGAGACTAAATGACACAGAATTTAACAATTATATGTCATCATAATGCCCCCAATAATTAGAAAAGCCCCACATAGTCAGCTATAAAAGAGGGAGGAAAGATACCAGAGGAAGAGCCCCCGAAATGCTGTGTGGCAGACAGTGTTATAATTAATTATTAGCTCCCTTGGTAAAACTCCAAATTTTATATTTAATGTATTTCATTGTTAAATAATTTACATGAAGCTTAATAAGTACATATTTGTGAATTGCATAGACTTTGCTATTTGAATTCATTGGTTAAAGATATTTATTTATATTGTAAAGTTTAATATTTGCATCGTCGCAAAATCTTTGGTTACCTTCTTTGAATAGATTCAGTGAGAAACTTATATATTTTATAGATCCCATGTAATTATACCGACCCGACCGTGTATGTTAAGTCTAACAATCATTCCTACCAAGGCAAGTCAAGCTGTTCATCTCCCTACAAATAAGTGCAAACTTCAAGGCTTTTTGTTAAAAGTTTGAATTGAAGTCTTGATTGCTCTATTTCTACTTTCAAACGTTGGGCACGATGTTCCTACAACGCCTAGGATTTAAAACAGAATCTTCGAAATTTCATTCGCAAAACAAAATAAAAATAAAAATGTTAGAAAACACGATACAATATTGTAACAAATTCAGTATATGTTTTAAATTATGTTTTTACAGCTCTTGATCATATACTAAGTAATATCTAGTTTATTTGAGGATTAAAATAAGAAAGCTATGTGAAAAAAACGGATGTCCAACGTTACATTTAAGAAAAACTGTTTTAACTCTTATGTATAGTGATCCCATTTCTTATTCTCTGATCTTCTTGATTCTTGGCAGGAACAACGACATGTGTTGGTTCTCTGTGCCGTTAAAGCCGTTATTTTGCCAAATTTCATTTGACTCGGTGGCTGCATATTAAGCTGGAATAAGAAAAATGTCCAACGACGTTTTTCATTAACTCAACATCTGAAAGTGAATTTTATAAGTAGATATAGCAGAAAATGAATTAAAAGAGTAAGACAATAATAATATCTAACAAAAGTACAAATATTTGCCTCATGTGAGTTCAAATATTACTGATTCAATAAAATCTTCTCTACACAGTCGTTTTTCAAACGGTAGCCATTTTGTCCAAGTTGATATTTCATTTTTCAAATCAGTTAACGCGTATTTTTTATAATTGAAAAGAACAAAAGTTAGATACACGAAGAGTAAAAAATGCCAAGATTCTTTTCTTATTACCTACATATTTGGGTCTTAAAGGAATAAAATGCTTCCACACATTACAAAACGGTAGCCAATTTGTCCAAACGTCTGAAAACGCCTAAAATCCTAATGACGCTAATTTCCGACGTTACATGTGCTAAAGTTTCAATTAAATGTTCAGGATAATTAAAACAAATCATGTTATGAAATTTGGAAAAAGAGGTTGATGATTGCTGCCGAAAAAAAAGAATAATGCATGTTGCTATAGACTCCGCCCGGGGACATAGGTTCGACACAGGTTAAATTTTGCAATTTTTATAAATCGTTTATAGCTTTTAACGATTTATTTAAAAGAATTGGGAAATGGGGAAAACATCCCATTACATGAACTTCGTCCAACTTTTGCAAAGACAAATTGGAGACACCAAGACAGTCTCTAAATGTAAAATGCGAATTGAAATTTATGTTACGGAAGTACTCCGAAATAGATCATTTAAAGTCGTCACTTCAGTAAGGTGCAATCACCAATATTAAAAGACTTAATACCAGTTCACGGAATGTTTTACTTCGCGATTTGTCCTGCTATTCATGTTATAACAGTCGTGATGAAAATAATTTCTGTACTAGCGAAGCCGGAACTTTTCGTCAATATAAACTTGTGCATGAAATGGAGGTAATTGAAAGACGAATCCCAAACAGCAACGAAAACCGTTTCATCGAATTGATAAAAACCCGGGATTATATTTGCCGTTTTCGCGGACGATCCAGGAGTAGATTACTATATTTTAGAATGTATATCAGAAGTTAAACGCTATATATGACTTGGGAAATAATTCTCAAGCCAAGGTTCAAGTAATTGAAGAGGTGTATTTCGACAACTTATTTGCCAGGGAAAATACAAATTTAACCAAGGGTAAAAATGTTCGATTTACTTGCAGAGTGTCAGATATATTTGTATTGATTGAATTAAGATATAGAAATTTTACAATGACAGATGATATGCACCTTGAAAGTTAAACATCCTATGATAAAACAAAAATATGGAAAACCGTATACATGTACTTCCGTTCCATCTTTCCTTCCTACATTACTTGCGGCAGTACTGCATTTTTAATTGAAATAACTTAAAGGGTAAACATTATTAAATCGATTTCCACAACTCGAGGTAATGTTTTATAAAATGACATCACAAAACGAACAGAACCAGAATCAACCAACAATATAAAAAAACCGAATAAAACTTGCAAAAATTAGACGAAGTCACAAACCCTCTTCGACACCGCAATGTGAAAGTGTAACGTCGTGTTGTAGGAATGTCGTGCCCAACGTTTGAAAGTAGAAATAGAGCTATTAATACTTCAATTCACCCTTATTACAAGAAGCCATGTAGTTTGCGCTTATATAAAGGGAGATGGAATGATTGGCACGCAATGTCAGTCCTCATATATTTCCACGTCTTATTTGTCTATTTCAAAGTTGTCTGACTGAACAGCCCTTCCACGGCAGGTATCTAATAAAACTTAAATGGGATTTTAAAAATATATAAGTTTCTCACTGAAGGTATCCAAAGAAGGTAACCAAAGATTTTGCGACGATGCAAATATTAAACTTTACAATATAAATAAAAAACCTTTAACCAATGAATTCAAATAGCAAAAGCTATGCAATTAACAAATATATACTTATTAAGCTTCATGTAAATTATTTAACAATAAAATACATTAAATATGAAATTTGGAGTTTTACCAAGGGAGCTAATAATTAATTAATAACACTGTCTGCCACACAGCATTTCGGGGACTCTCCCTTTGGTATCTTTCCTCCCTCTTTCATAGCTGACTTATCGGGGGCTTTTCTAATTATTGGGGGCATTATGATGACCTATAGTTGTTAATTTCTGTGTCATTTAGTCTCTTGGCAATCATAATACATATTCTTTTATATATAGCGATGTCGTTATTACGATATAGCTATCATGTCGTTTTAACGACATAGTGATGTCGTTATTACGACATGATATGTCGAAATTACGACATAGCGATGTCGTTATAACGACATGTTATGTCGAAATTACGACATAGCGATGTTGTAATAACGACATGTTATGTCGAAATTACGACATGCTATGTCGTAATTACGACATAAAATTTTTTTTTTGAATGGCCCTTATCGGCTTCCGTAGATAAGAGAATCGTTGAAATAAAATGAGGATTGCAATCCGTTCAAGATTTTATTTGAACACTCAGACACAGTTACTGTAACAGTTACACGAAGTCATCATTAATAGTATTACATGAAAAACCGTAGTTGCAAATTATAGATAATTCGTATTAATATTCAGTATTTGTTTCTGTTATATTCGTGATAACCAAGTCTACTACTAGTATGACACTTAAACTCTAAGACATATAGGTTTAAGTTTATGGACATATAGGTTTAAGTTTATAAACTCTTTTTGACAGATGCCGAAAAAAAGGGTTTTCGTGTGTAGCCCTGTAATATGAACGCAATTTTAAAATAAAGCAGCATCTGCAAATATGAATAGAAAAACAATCATTCAAGACATTCAACATTAACTTTGTTTGAGTTATGAGATCTAATGCATACCATATTTAAGATTATTTTTAATAATGTAGATGATGTGTATGGTGTCCCGACTGGGGCTACATATTTCCATAACTTCCTCAAATATTTCTTCTTGTTTGCAATGTATCAAAATGTCTGGTAGGTAAATAAATATCTATATTTCTTTGGAGTTTTTTTTCACCTATTTGAGGTAAAACCTGTAAAAGCAAATCTGATCTTAATCTGTTGTTATTATATATAGCCTTAGGTTTTGGAATATTTTGATCGGTAATATTAAAGGTGTTTATTTTGAAAAAAGATGAAATTCCTGTTTTAAATTTATGAAAAACAGCATGAAACTGGACAGTGCACTTTTTAAGCTTTTGTAAGGTTATGTTTTATTAATTAATATTTTGGTGGAACGTTTTACTATTATAGTAAAAATAGTGACGCTTTACTTCTTACCTGGCACTTCTTTCATTGTTATGCAAATTATAATTGATGTCGTAGACAGGTATTCCTCCGCCGTCTATTGACATACACAAATAACATGGCGACTATGAAAGTACCGCTAAGTTTTGTCCTCGTGGAATATTACCTGGATTAATTCGTAAAATATTAAGAAATTGGACTAGAAAAATTTAAATTATATTCTGTGAACGAAGATCAAGAATTTTACGGGTATGTACATTTTTATTTTATCGTAAAAACTGAATGTTTATCATGCACATGACAGGATGGCATCACCGTTCAGGTAATTATCGATTTTCCAGGTGAGTCATGTCGATCCTATAGACGCCACCAAATAAAACCTAGCTTGTTAAATAGCGATTTAAGATCAAAACTTGCTTTAATACATACATATAATGCAATTTATTTTTACATTCAAATGAAAACTGATCATGAAAACTTTTCTATTAAAAAAAATCCAGCTATTTGTTTATTTTTGGAAATTATTTGACGATTATATTGGACGCGGAATAATGTAACTATCTGTTCATTATACTTGATCATAGAAAATATAATTGGTTTTTTTTTCTTTCCTTTATTTTTGGTTTTATAAGTTACATTTTATCTTAAAAAAACATTTCTTTCTACGGTGTTTGACGCCAATGTATTAACTGGACAATAGGTAAATGACAATTTATTGTCGGTCCTCTTTGATGGTTAATTACAATTACGTAACAGCCAAACATTCTTAGCACTAATTGGATTGTTGCTTTGATTGTTTGTTTGTATTTTAACTAATTGCAGGTAAAAGATAAAAGAAAACATAATTAAGAAATAAATATTTAATGAATTATCATGCTTGGCTAAATTCTCTACCTTAAGATATTCAGGAAATCTGTTTATTATGACACTTAGTATGAAAAAGAACAGGTGTAAAAATAAGCTTCCAGAAACAGATTAATTTTCAGATTTGGTCAGTTTTTATCAGTAGTAAGAGCAATATGACCTGATGGATTTTATCACAACTCAAAGTGTCATTTTATTTACATAGAATGTAGGTAATATATAGATATTATAAGAAAACAATAAGTCCTTATCACAGGTCTGTCATATAGTGTATTGTAAAAGTGTGAAATGTCACCACTTATGGTCATTGTATATCTGATGTTTATTTGTATATTCAATTTAGTTGTTTAATTTATACCTGCCATATACAGATAATTATACTCCAAGAATTTTTTAATTACTCAAAATGCACACTGTTAATGTCTAGTTAATTCTGATTTTAAAAAGAAACAATTATTGTCTAATCCTCAAAATTTGACAAAAAAAAACATTTGAGTAATACACTTAACCTTCTTTCATAATATACAGACATATAATTGTTTATATGTTCTAATAATGAGTAGACTCACAGAAAAATACAAAATAGAAATATTTTCAAATGACTAAATTGGCATTAATATTAGTTAATTATTAACTACAAAAGTTTATCAGTTTTAAAAGTGGATTTAAAAAAAACAAACAGTCATATTCAAATGCCAACAATTCTTATCAATGTTTTGAAAGTTTTAATAAAGATCTTATGCTTTTAAAAACTTTTGTAAATCAAAGGCCACACGACTATGTCAAAAGATTCAAACTTGTAGTGCAATGTTGACTCTTATGTTCTTTGCATGGGGGATCTGTCCAATGAAAAGATTTTGTTTTGTAGATAAATGATCACATAAGATATTTCTATCATATATAAATACAGAGACACTGACCTGTCAGGTTTATACGTAGGAGATGGTAGATTACCTACATAAATATTACTACAAGTTCTATACTATAATTGAATTAAATGACTTTAGTCTTCATAATAATTCATATTTGATATAGATTTTAAACCATTTATTTATCATCTTTTGGAACTCATTACTTTACGTTTTTTAAAGTGCCACTAAACTATACAAAAACCAAATTGTAAGCTAGTTGACAATTAGGGTCAGGTAAATTTGGAATATTGCCAGGTTTGTAAAAGTTGTTTACACCTGGGCTCATCTGCCATGTTTACTTACCTACATAGGTAGTAAAAATTACAAGGTCATCAAACCTTATATGGCAAGATTATGCAAATAAACATGGAGTACTACATTAAGGCGTAATAAAATCTAAAGTTTCCATGAAGAGTTAAAATTATGATGATAGATGTATTCACTTTATAAATACATTTGTTTTACCTTGTACCAACACTAAAACCAACAGAGAAATGCATTGGTACAAAGTTAACATAAATTATCACTAAAAATACTTAAACTACCTTATCTTAGTCTGTCAAAGCTGAGTTTTGAGTACATATGCTCCTGGCAAGGTGTGCTTGACTCTAACTCAAAAGACATGATTGACTAAGTGAATTTTGACTCCAAAACCTCAAAAGGCTATGATTGACTAAGGTGTGTATTTGACTCCAACCTACCAACATCAAAAGGCTATGATTGACTAGGTGTGTTTTGACTCCAAACCTCACTCAACCTCAAAAGGCTATGATTGACTAAGTGTGTATTTGACTCCAACCTCACAACCTCAAAAGGCTATGATTGACTAAGGTGTGTGTTTGACTCCAACCTCACAATCAAAAGGCTATGTTTACTAAGGTGTGTATTTGACTCCAACCTCACAACTCAAAAGACTATGTTGACTAAGGTGTTTGTTTGACTCCAACCTCAAAAGGCTTGATTGACTAAATGTTTTTGTTTTCTAAGTATCTCAACTTTTTTTTAGTTAGATTAATTCTTTCCAACCAAGTTGTTTAATAGCCAATTCTGAAAGGAGACCTGTTAAACTATGTTTTAAATGTGAATTCCGACTGACTCAATCAGACCTCTATCAATTGATTTTATAATTGTTTTGCTTAATTTTCATAAATTACAGCCGCTATTGAAAATAAGTTTACTTTTAAGCTGTAACATCTTGTTTCTAGAACTAGAGCTATTAAGAGCATTGACATACCAAAATATAGGTTGACATGTCACATTCTAAGATGTTAGTATTAGTTTAATCTTCTAAACAACCTTTTGAACATTTCTATTGTCATTTATTACAGATATATGATTTACAAATAAATCAAAACCAAATCCATTTTGGTTTTATGTCCCATAAATTTCCCTATGAAAAATATGGCTTAAATATTGGCCATTTATTATAAATTGTGACTGTCTTCCTTTCTATACATCACTGTTCTAAGTATAATCAGTATTTAATTGATTGTGGGGAGTGAAAGGTGAGCTAGGAAGTGAGTCACAGCATTCATTGTGGCTTATTCTGCATTTACTCCACAGGTAAAAATAAAGGTGGAAGATTAAAAATACTTTGAACCAAATAACCCATTCTTGTTGTTTAACACCTGAGTTTATTTACATTATATGTATTGAATTAAATCGTTATCGATTTAGGTAGATAGATATGTTTTTGGAAAATTGTTCATCTATAGGTGGGTAGAAGATTAAGTTAAATTGCTTATATAGGAATAATATACTTCTGTATTCAATATCCTGGTTCCTGTTCAAAACTGCTTTCTCTTTTGTATAAATGTGATACCCGGAAAAATATTAGTTTAACTTTATGTTTTATCGTATTTAAAAAAATAATTTATAATAGTGATAGTGAAATCAAATGAGAATTTGTTATGTTTACTTCATAAAACATTTGAACACTAAACTTAAAACTACATGCAAAGACATTTTGGATTAATCTCTGTTAAAAATCTTTTCTTTATTTGCACTCACTAAGGTCAGAAACTTATATCTTGATATCTCATTTGTCGAATGGACTTTTCTGATAAGTTTTAATTTCAATTTGACAACTTCATACAGTTACCAATGATAAATAATATAAAAGTATTAAAATAGAGGTCAGGTACATCATAAGTAAATTGTCCAAACTTAGATACTAAACAATGTCCTATCAGTACTTCTCGCCTTTAGTGGGATGACCTGCCTCGGTTTACTAAGCATGGGAGGTTTTAGTAAGATAGCATAGTTGGTGTTGCCATGTATCTTTTCTTTATAGAAAATCTTAATAAATCCATGTTAAGTAGGAAGAAATGAGTTGTAAATCATTTTTAATTCAATTAAAAGTTTGATTAAGATAAAATGATGAAATTATCAGATATGATTATCTTTCAGTTAAAATATTACACAAGTTAAAAGGGGAGATAACTCATATTTCCTAAATTTTATCTTCAGGATTTATGGATATTTATTCTTATAGTCTATAGGTCTTAAGAGATATTTGAAAAAAAAAAGGTGAAAAGATTGATTGATGTTGTTTGTGAGGTCAAAAGCATGAAGATGAAATAATGTTAATGACTAATTGATGTCTCAAACGATGAAGTTCTGAATAACAATTCCACATGAAAATAAATAAGTAAATGTTGAAAGCTTTTTTAAATTTTTTGAAAACAATTCAGTGGACTGGTGTATGGTGCTCTGAGCTCACTTCAAGTGTTGTGGTTCGTTGGTTCTATCTCAGGCTGTGGTTGAACAAGAGCTTTTCAACAGATATTTGTTGCTACTCTGATAAGCACCCACCATTGAGATTTAGGAGGCTTTTCCCTTGGACTCAATGTTACCATTGACATGTCTTCCTGCTGATGACTACTTTTTGAAATAGCAAGTTAAGATTTCAACTCAATATATTAAGTAAATGAGTAAAAGCAGCAACCATTAAATGATCAATTGAATGTACTAGTTATCTGCAATATTATATTAAGATTCCTAAGCATATACATTGTAGTGAATGAGGAACATTTTGCCTTTCTAATTTTATTTTAAGAAGTGAATCTTAATTCAGGTCATGATCACAAATTCCATAAAGGTTAGGAGATCATTGAAGCAGAGTAAACTTATGAATAATTTATCAAGCATCGTCCAACGTCCAATATAGGAATTTTATTGTGCAACCGATCTGTTAAAAACATGAATAAATTTAACTTATTTTTATAAAAAGGTTAATTTAAACAATTTTAGTTCCCTTTATATGATTTATTGTGTTATTATAAGCTTGATTTTTACTAAAGATACATTTTTATTTTAAAATTAAAATGTACAATTTTACTTCATTTCAGATTTTTAAAGACTTCATGCATCATAAAAAAACTTGGACATTTTGTATAAAGTTTATAATAAACCAATATGGATAATATGGAAGGCCCCCTTCCTCCTGGAAAGCAGGGCGGTCCTAATTGGTATGACACCCTAGACCGTCACCAAAGTGTACAGTTTTCAGCAAAAGGTTTAAGAAATGCACCAGGAGAAAATAACTGCTTCTTGAATAGCGCTGTGCAGGTAAGTCCTTATATTTATAAGATGTTTCGCTGTTACAATACTAGACAAATTAAAGGGGGGAGGCTTTCAAACATTTCAAAATTCTTCATATCATGATAAATATAAATTTGAATTAGAAAAATTTGAATGCACTGATACATTTTATGATCTTAAAGAAAACTAAAGCCATGTGTAAGTGTATGTTACTTTCTAGGTATTGTATATGCAAAAGATTTTTATAATTGATCCTTCCACGCACATATCTATCAGTTTATGTATTTTTTCTGAATTTTAGAGTAAAAAGTTGAAAAATCTATCAATTTTGTTTTACATTTGTACATAGGCATAGATTGTGCCTCAGAATAAAACTTATACCTCAAATATTTTTAAATCACCAATCATATTTATGTCCTGTTTTCCCTCTTAAAAACTCATCTACATCCTGCTGAGCTTAAAATATATTATATCTTAAAATTATCTCCCTTGTTAGAAAAGATAAATATTTTGTATATTTTACCCCCTAGATTTGTTTTAAAAGGATAACCTTGTTCTTAATCTTTTACACCAATATTGGTAATGTTTACTACACATTGGTCAAGAAGTACAAGAATGATTGACACATTAAGTCCGTATTATGTCTTATTATGAACTTGTGATGGACATTAGATTACGCTTTTTTTATTAGTTTATTTTTTATGGATATGAAAGTCAAGCATTTAATAAATGGTCAATTCATTTGAAAATTTCGATAGTTGATTTTATTTTTTTATGGCAAATGAATAGTGGGCATTTAATAAATGGTCAATTCATCTGAAAATTTCGATAGATGATTTTGAATAGAAATAATCCTTTGACTTGGTGAATGGAGTCAGTTATTTTATCACTTTAACCTGTTGCTGTGTATGGAGGCAGATGTCCAAATTACATTGCCGTTAAAATGTCTGTACCTCAGACAACTAAACAAGGTCAACATGGATCGGTGCTCTTTCATATTAAAGACACGAGCAAAGGGGTGTTTTTAAAGTTCTTTTAGAGATCTTTGTCATATAAGTGTATAATTATTTCAGTTTTCAGCTCAGTTGCTGAGAACAAATGAAGTGAAGTCATTGTCATATGAAAAAGTGATACCGCAAGACAGAGATCTGACAATAGATCCATTAACAGTAACTGTTTAGCAAATTTTTTTTGCCATGCATAAAAACACCTTTATATTGAAAGGGGAGAAAATGGACATCGTTTGCAAGACTTGAAAAAGCCGGGAAAATTTTGTACTTGATGAACAAATGTTGATCAGACACCATCTCTTGTGTCACAAAAGGAGACACTTTAACAAGTTTTTGCTGATACTATCTTAAAAAGTATGACTAAAAACTAACAATGCAGTCGTTACTTTGCATAAAACATTCATGAAGCAATGGAATTCAATACAATACCTCAATTTTCATATTTTTATTGTTTATACAATTGTTTATCATTTACTTACATCAGTTCTATTGTAATAATGGGTGTATTTAAAATTCTGGAAACAAATAATGAACAAAAGATAGAATACTTCATATTTTGTAAATTAGTTTTGTTTAGAAATTCTAAATAAGTAATATAGGGTAGTAAGTATACCGGTCTTATTAACAATACAAGTATAGAATATCATACATTTTTGAAAATGGACAATTTGAGAGTTCCTACATGGCTATTTCCTTGTATATTTTATTGTTATGGATGGTTGTAAATCATAATTGGTCATAATTTGGACTAGTTAATAGGTCTTGAAACCTTGTTAACAAGACGGAAACAACAGGAAGACTCTTGTTCTGGTTATAAGGTTACCTTAATGATTTAATGAGAGGTATTATAAACGTGCAGGTCTAATTACAATTATAGGATGACCTGTACTTGATAATTACCGATTTGTATGATTTGACAGAAATGACACCAACCAGAAAAATTTGTCATCCATGCTTGCTCATACCCAAATTATTTCATCAATCTGATTTTACAATTCATGGATGTAATTTTTGAATAGGTTCTTCATTTTTGACATCTTGTTAGGATTTGATAAATTAGGGTTTAGTCATAGGATAGTGAACTTAAAATGACAGTTGTGAAAAATCGTTCATTGATGTCCTGCCTAAAAAGGTAAAAAATCGTTTTAGCCAAATAAACTAAAATTATATTTAGCCACTTCCTGAGAAATCACCTTAAAAGTAAAACTGAAAAGGAAATGGGTTAATTATAATTTATTATATTCGGTAAACTAGGTTTTCTTCGATTTATTTGGTAGTATTTAAATATCATTTATTTTACAGTTAGGAAAATCCTATTTTCTATTTAAAGTGTCACAAAATGGACATGAGCCAACATGAAAATTGGCTACTTGTTAAAATCCAATTAGACCCAAACAAAAGTATACCTATTTGTTACCTAGAGGGTGACAGTTTTACTACAATAGGAGAATTTACACTCTATTGTGATGACTGGCTGGACCTCAAGTGCTAAGTGCTCTGTGGTTTACAAAAACTGTTACCTAAGTAGTAAAAGGGACCCAGTTAGACTCCTGGTACTTATGTGTCTAGAATATCTATAGCTGGATTGTACTTGTGTATCTAGTTATATCTATAGATAATTCTGACATGGAGAAGGAAACAAATAGATTGGAAAAGATAGAACTATCTTAAAACTACCTGTTCCTGTTTTATTTTAACTTAAAAGTGACATAGCATTCTAAAATGATAAAAACAAACCACTTAAGCATTACAGATTCGAGTTGTTATTTTTAGATTTAAAACTGACATAACATTTTTACATAGATAAAGAAGGTCTTTACACAAAGATTAGATACAATAACTTCATGTTTTAATGCTGTTAAAAATCTTACAAACTTATCATAAGACAATTTTTAAAGAACAGATGTACTAATTAAATTGATGCAAAAATTTCATTTACTAATTGTGTTATTTACTGTATCCACAATTAAATCATACTTAGCCAGGGGGTTGGGGGGTTCGGACGAACCCCACCCCCCCCCCCCTTTGAAATCAAATAAGCACTGTTAAAGTCAATGTTTTGTTCAAATTGTGACTGTTAAAGTCGAGATCATGAGTCCAAACGAACCCCTTTGAAATTCCTGGCTACGGGCCTGTAAATCTACCAACGCTAATTTTTGGGAAGAAAGGAACATAATAAAACAATTCAATGGAATATAATCAGGCAACTTTGTTCCTACATAATCTCTGTTAGATACTTTGTGTTTATGTTTTAATTTATTGTTTTAATAAGAAACTATGATTTTTGCAATGGCTTTAACGTCTTTCCACCATAAAGCCAATGCTTCAAACTACTTAATGTTCTCGTAAGGAAAGAGAATAAAGTATCCTTACACTACAAAATACCAAGGAAGATAGTCATGCATCAAATAATAAAATGCACCCTTTGTTTTCTTTAAAATCAAAAAGTTGAATAAGTAAACCTAAAATTTAGAAGTTTAATAAAAAGTGTAGTGAATAAAGGTTGTCTTTTGTATAAATCCTTTGCTAACCAAGAATACAAGCCCTAATTAATAATTGACAGATGACATTTAATAAAATGATATAACAATACAGGTGTCCAGACTTGTGTGTCCCAGGATATAATCCTTGTATTGTGTTGAGTCCAGCAAATCCTTCCACAAATATTATTGTGTATTGTCAATATTGAGATTATAAATTTCTAATTTTCAAAACCTTGCTAAATGTTGGAGACTGACAACTTAAAAGGAATTCTATAAAGAGCTTTGTTTTAAGACTTTATAAAATTATTGATAAACCCTTACTGCTATGAAAAGAGAAAATCAATTTCTGGCTTTAAATCAATGTCCCAGATAAAAAGTCAATGGACTCGTTTATAACAGAATAGTCTCTGCCACCTGCTGTCTCGTGAGGTATACAACAGCTTGCCTCCGACCAACATCTCTACAATCTAGACATTTGTTACCCCAGTTTACAATATTATTGTAAATTCAGAAATTAATGCGATGTTTTTATCTTTGCAAAAAAATGCGTCATGTTAAATCGCAATAATTTAAACTAGAATTTTGAATATTTTTATCGGAATTAAACATGATTTTTCTCAATATCCCTAAAATTAAACGTATTTTGGTCTAAATGACAAAAAATAAAAATGCATGCAATAATTTCTGAATTTTAAGAACTCAAATCTGTGAAATAAGGCAATAGATTTTTCCCAGATTAAATGCACATTTATTAGTTCTTAAGACTTCTGTGTATTATTCTTTCCTAGAAATATTTTTGAAATGAAATTTCCAAACTCAAGGAAGGTAACATACTCATAAAATAGAACTTTATTGAATTAGGTCAGATTTTGACAAACATTAGCATGTTTCATGTCTGTCTGCAGGCAGTACATTACATCACTGTTCCATCAAATTTGCACCTTATGAATAAGTTTTGCCTAGGAGGCAAATTATAGGTTTTGTATAAGTCTAAATTGAAAATCAAGAAAAGAGTTTTTTTCTTAATTTATTGATACATTGTATGATTGGCCAGACAGTTAAATTATAGTGTAGTGTCCATCATTAGGTTGACAACAAGTCATTTTATGGTCATATAAAGATTGAGATTGTAATTGAGGCTAGAAGTTTCTTGTATGACAAGATTAAATAAATATTGGTGACTGGTAATGATTACTAAATGGTATATTCATTTTATGGATACAAAATGTAGAGTTTTCTTTGACACTTAGTTTATAAAAATAAAAGTGGCGTCTCTTTTGAATATAGTACTTGTATTCTAAATTGCTTTCAAGAAATCTTATTGAAAAGATGTTGACACAACCCTTACAGGTACAAATGAGATTTTAGATTTTTAACCATGTTTACCTTAAGTTTAGAACTGAGCTAATCCCTTGTAGGTATTGTAGATGTAAATAAAGATTATAAACATGGAATGAGTTATCCATATTATCTTTGTAATTATCTCCCTTTAATGTTTTAACATTTCAAAGAATTTTCCATTTAAGAACTGAAGTGGTCTCTATGAGGTTTAACAAATATTTTCTAATTGTTCATAATATACAAACAAACAACAAAAACATGTCAACAATCAAGATTGTGAGAAAGAAAACAAACATTTATCATCAGTTAAATGAAATATTTAATTGTTGACATGCTTAAAAATTCAACATACTACAAGTGTGTGTTATGTTTGTATGACGTAATGTGACAGGTCTGTAACAGATCGCTTGACTTAAATTATATAAATGTTTTATTTAGGCTTGAAACCACTGTGTAAGTGGTATATTTACTTTTCAAATGACACATTTGAAGAACATTTTGGTGACAATTTTTAGAAAAACATTCCGTTAGTCATAGACATACAGCTTGAAGGGTTTCTTTAAAAGGCAGGTGGTTATAATTCTAATGTTTAGACCTACCATTCCTGCAAACACAAGATTAGACTCACTTACAAAAATTTAACAGAAAGCAGAGCATCCAATATTTATAGGTTAATTGTGTTTATTGTTATTTTTTATCAATGAAATATTATTTTTGGGGAAGATAATTTCTGAACTCTTGCTCTTTGTATTGTATTACATAATTTTCTGATAACAAATTTATTCCAATTAGATAAAATTATCTTAACAATGTCCTTGAGAAACTCTTGTCTCTGACACAAGGAACCCATAACAATAATTATATGATATCAACTTTGTGGTCTGTTTTGTGTTCATTATATAAACTAGTAAACTTTTACAATTTATCCATAATATTTTTGTATGGCCTTGCCAACTTAAGTGGGGGCCATATTGTTCTACCCTTATTTTCTCTTACATCTAGTGTATATTTTTTTAAAGAATATATGTCCATCAATTCAATTTAACTTGTAGGTGCATAAAACTGCAATCTATAGAGTATAATGTTGGTTCAATATTTTTCGCATCTACAGTCTTCTCTGTGTTTTGTTCTATCAGCATCATATACATCAATTTTATCTATTTTTCATGCCCAAGTGACTTTTAAATCCTTAAATTGGCAGGATGTGTTGAAAAAAACCCTCATCTATAAAACATCAAATAAGATCACTCCTTTTTCCTCACCTCTAATTCTATTTAATTCTTACAAACCTATGCAATTCATTTGTTCGCTTTCTGTAAAAGTCCCCATTTTATATCTTTTTAAAAAGTAAATCTGTTTTTTTTAATTTCATCTTCAAATGACATAATTTTTATGAAAAGATTTTGCATTATGTTGTGTCAGCTGTTTCCTGCTGTAACTTTGAAGTGCTCTGATGACCCAAACACTACTTTTTATAATAAATGAGAACATTACACACCGGAAACTATATAACCTTGATTAAACAATATGATCATCTAAAATTATACCTGATAAAACAGGTAAAAATAAAAGTCTTATTTCCTTTTAGGTAATCCTCTTTATACCTTGAGAGAAAATCAGTCAAGGTTGTCCATTAGGCCCTTTCATTTTCTCTCATTTATAACTGTCCATGACACCTATTTATAAACCCTTCGCTGCATTCAATGATAAAAGAACTCTTCAGAAGGCAGAATTTTTTAAGATCTTTTTTTCAAAAAGCTGTAATCTTTCAAGCTGGGTAATAATAGCTTGGTATAAAATTACTCTATCATTGTTCCCTCATTGAGATGATCGATTGCTTCTAGTTCAGTTCAGAAAGTAAAGTTTAAAGCATTAAAATCAACTTTTGTCAATGATTCCGACCTAATTGACAAATTTCAATAAATACATTATAAGTGGTTGTATAATATTGACTAGTATCCAACAGGAGTGGGAGGGCGGAAATAGACAGTGTATCTGTTAAAAACTGGTGAAAACAGGTGCCCTTCAGATAACAGTAAAAATAGGTCACCTGTAGCCTAATATAACAAATGATTTCCGGAGAGGTTTTATTTCAATCTTTTTAACAAGTTTTATGAATATTAAGTCCATAGAAACTTAAATTACCTGTTTTAGTACTTTTATAAAACCATGTGACACAGTTTTCTAACAAAAATTGCATTAAGGTTTTATACCAGTTTGTTATGATCTTTGCAGCAAGGTAAGCTTGCTTTTTTGTGTTTTTCTGCTTTTTAAGGACTAGGTTTATTTACTTTTGCCAAAATGTTCAAATGCTATTTTAAGCATCTTATAGATGTCACTTTTGAGGATTAACTATAATAGTTCATTACTTTTTTCAAACACAAATATACTTAAGGAAACAGTTAATGTATTTTTCGTGATTTGAAGTTCTCTTTATAAGTGCAGCAGCGTGAGTTGTATCTTAAGTTCAATTCTATTTTGAAAAATCACTATGAGATCAATGTTTATTGACAAAATATTTTGCACTCAAAGTAATTTGTAAAAACAATGCATGATTTTGTTGAGATTTTATCCATTATAAAAACATGATAAGTATCGACTTAACGAAACGTAAGAACCTGATGAGATACAGGTAATGAACGGCTCTTCCGTGATTTTTGATTGTCTTTATATAGTCTGATAGAATTGATTCTTCTACCTGGTAAAAATTAATTCCCACCTGTAATTAAGATAGAACGCGATTGTATAAATGATCATTGACGTAATGTATAAGCGAAATCCAATGTTCGTTCCTAGACATTATTTTAGAATAATTCATTCTAGCTATTTTCAGTTATCAGATACTATCAGAAATATAGTTATTGTCGAACTATTTCCCCAATAGAATTCAACATTGGTTGTTTAATACTTATAACTTATGAATATCCACAGGTCATTATACAAACGCAGATGTTGATGCTGAATCGATCAATATTCAATTTTTCTACGTAAACGTAAACGCAGGTATATATTGCAAATTTCCTGACTGAGTAATACATGTAGGAGTCAGAGACAATATACAATTTATCAGTGAATCAGTTGTGTGAAATAGTCCATGAATTAGGTTATGGAATTAATTTATCCTGTGTTTGATATTTTATGAATGAAATGACAGACATGTCAGACAAAATGTGCACAGAGGCTGTTATATTTAAGGTAAAAAAACAAAGTTCTGATCCTCATTATCTTGTTTGTGTGTGTGTTAGAAGATTGAATCGAGAATGATATTACCAGAATGTGCAAGCAGTTTTAGTAATAAATTAAGACTGTATGTTTATTATTTATAGGTTTTCTGGCATTTGGATGTATTCCGTCGCAGCTATCGTCGTCTAACAGGGCATTTATGCATGGGGAACTCTTGTATATTTTGTGCTTTAAAGGTAAGTTCATATATAACTTGTATTAAATGGTCATTATAAATGATTGTAGATTTTTCACAAGTATTTTTCTGTCAAATGATTGTGGCAGTCAAAAATATTGTTGATTAATTTATCCAAGCAATTGAATTGGAAAAATTGTCCTTAAAAGACTGCTGTTTCTTTTGGCACACGTCACTTCATTATAAGCTCCAGTGAGTAACTCCAAACAAAGTCAGACTGTCTAAAACTAATTTTAATCTTACTAAATCTACCCAATATATACCTGAGTGGGAATGACAGATAAATAAAAACCCTTTATCAGATTTAATAGTGAGTCATTTAAGTCTTTATCAAATGTCTGCCCATTTTCTACACTAATTACCTCCCTTTAAAGTGCAAGCAACAAACCTGTTATTGTACTTCAAATGGAAAACTGAGAAAAGGGGAGCTTTGAGCTATACCGAATGGTCATTAGTTTGCAGTACAGTCTTATTAAAGTCTTTTTGACATAAAATAGTCCCTACTTTTTGTGCTTTGTCTATGACATCAAATGGATGTCAGTCGGCTATCAAAACAGATTGTGTTATTGATAATGCTGTATCTACATTTAATTATAAGTTTTTTATTTGTCAAATTTCATGTCTAAACAAATTCATTGATCCAAATCAAATAGTACTTTTGAAACCCAAACAATTAATTTCTAGTTTAAATGTGCAAAAATTGATTCTGTTTTGATAAGTATATGTCAGAACGTGACAGATTTGTTTGATATTTTTTTTCAAATTTATTTGATGTGTATGTTAAAAAAATATGTTTTAACAGGTTTCTCACTAATATTGAATTTATAGCTGCATTTATTATTGGATTTAATAACAAGACTCCTTTATAATACGAATCAATCTGCTTAACTTATTCAAGCATATTTATAAAAGGAAACGCCAGTAAGCTGAATTAAAAAGAAATTAATGCACTAAACTTGAGCTATTAAATAGAAAACAGTAAAAGCATATCAACCTGGTCCACTTCCATTGCTTTGATAAGATGCCGACTAGGTGCAGGTAATTTATCTTTGATATTTTGGAGACATGGGAAAATATATCTAATGTAAAATGTCTTCATTGGTCCATAAATGTCCCTCAGTAGTCTGTTTGACACCAAACTCTATAATAGAAATATAAAAATTTTAAGATATTAACAAGAAAATTGTCAGGAAAGTGCCAAAAAATACAATTACCTGTCAGCACTTAAATGATCAATTTTGGTAGTCATAAGAAAATAGTTTACTTATCGTAATTTATGCTCTTTGATCTGTTTTATAGTCTATATAACAGTTAATTTAGAGATATTGCCTGATTTTATGAAGTGTTATGTAGGTACAGAAATTGGAAAATTAAACCTTCCACTGAAAATTAACTATCGTAGCTATTGAAGTCACGATTTAATACTTAGATATGTAATAAAACCCTCCAAAGTAGCATAACCATGAAATGAGATCCATGACTGTGTATTGAAATGAATGTCTTTTTATCTGGTCATTTTAAACCTTTAATGGTCACCTGTACATTTAAAAGGTGTAGCAGCCTGTTGATCCAGGTGTCAGACTTTTCATCCAGGGGGATGTCATTTGAATGGTCAAGTATCACTTCATACGAAAATCTGAAATTCAATCACTTTTAATTGTGAAAGCACTCCTGGTGGTGACCGACCGAACATTTAAGAAATAATCATTCTGTTGTCGCAAGTCTCCTGTGAAAATCAACAAAAAAGTGTGAATGTGTTTGACCAGCATTAATAATAGAACATTTCTTCATTTGAATATGTCATATTAAACTCAATTTAGCTATTTAAATGAGACAAATCTGGCAGTTTTTCCTATAACATTCTACATTGGATTCATTAATTTTTGGGATACCAATTTTCCCAGAAAATTAACTGTATTTTTGTGGATATTCATGATTTATGGTTTTGAAAAGTGTGCATACAAGCGTATTAAAAATTTGTACTTCATTGAGTGTTTGAATTCATGGTTTATATCCATCCACGAAATCCACTAAATTTGGTATCCCACGAATAATAATGAATCCACAGTATTTGTGCTTGTCTTTATTACCGCAATTCAAATCCATTAAACCTATATATTTTTGTTATACCCATAAAAAAATGTCTCTTGTATTGTAGGTAATTTTTACGCAGTACCAGTATAGTGACCAGTCATCACTACCGCCAGATGCATTGCGTAAAGCCACTGGCTGAAACATTCATGAACAAACAACGATTTCAGCTTGGTCATATGGATGATGCAGCCGAATGCTTTGTAAGTTATGACAAAACATTTTAGTTTTAAAATTGAATCATTGCAATTGAAGACCATGCTGTGTCTGTAATATTCAATAGTTTTAATAGTCATATTGTTAGCAATTGAAACAGAAGGCCATGTGTTATTTGCTTGTCAATATTTGACTTTAGTATTTTCTAATATTCAGAATGAATACAATTCAATAAAATCATTTAGCTCTATTGAAAAACAGTTCTCAAGTTTCTAAGCTTTAGTATCTCACAGGAAAAGAACAGATCATTAATACTGTATTAATATAGGTACATTTCATCGATTCATATGCTGTTTATATAATATTAATGAAAAAATTAAAAATTGCTTTATTCATAGTATTTTATAAAAATGACTTTTGATCTGCTTTCAGGAGAACATTTTACGAAGAATCCATTTCCACGTTGCTAATGCCTATCATGAGGATTCATGTTCAGCCCCTCATTGTTTACCACACCAGAAGTTTGCCATGACTGTATTTGATCAGGTAATTCATTTCCTTTCCATAATTAAAATCTAGGTTTGGTCACACCTGACTCAGGTAAACATTATTGATTATGGTCAGACAATTATTGAAACAGGTCATTAGTGCTAACTGAAATCAATGGACTAAAATGCAAATGGTCTGACTTAATAGAAAAAGAATTGGAATATTATTCCATTGTATCAGTTAATTGCTATAATATCAAACAATTGGTTTGCCAATTGTGATAAGAAGATTTTGCACAAGGCCTTCAGATTCTGAATCAAATACGGATTGAATCCAAGCATAAAATTACTCATTTTTACCTGCAAAGCAAAATTAATTTGAACAGCCTTGAATTTTTAACACTTAAATAATTCTAAATTAAATTATTAGACTTTGTGTTGCTTTTAATCTGAGTTATAATATTTAATTAATTCTTTGACAGCTTGTTTGTATCTGCGGAGCCAGTTCTGATCCTTTGACCTTCCATGAACTTGTCCATTACATTCAACGACTCACTTTTGTAAGTATAAATGGAGAACTTTATCCCTAACATCAAAAAGAGTGGAATAAATGGAAAACTTAAAAAGGTGCCAAAAATAGAAGGAAATATAAGTTTATTAAAACTACAAAGGGGACTAAAGTAAAAGTTACTATTGTATGCATACAGTTGTGTGGTTGTATATGCTTAATCTTTTATGTGCAATTATTCAAATGTAATAAAATATCTATTATTATGGATGTAAGAACTTGTGAGAATAGGTCTACTTTATGAATGCAGCTTGCATTTGCATGATGAAATTTTTTTATATATTCTGATCTTTTGTTTTCTATAAGCTTAATGCAAAAGAAGGTAGGGACTTTGTTTATACATATATATGTATAGTACTTAGTATTACAAATTTTTTCTAAACAAACAAAGAATTTTGATAAGCAAGTAGCCTGTTGAACAAGATAGTTGAATTTGACATCCATTATCAATAAGTTTCCAAAATAATGTTGCCGTTATTTAAATGTAGACGGAAAATAAGTCACATTTAGACAAATACATTTTGACATGATCAGTATGACATGATAAAGTCAGAGTGATTTAACTTTCCCCGTGACAATAATCAGTGATGGATAGTTTTAATTTCTGAACAGAAAAGCTAACAAAACATAAATCATTCTCTATGGACTTATAAGTAGATGAATTGACTTTACTAATGATACCGTTACAGTACAAATCGGTACTTGTCTGCATGATAGCTCAAGGTACCAATACATTACCTGACGATCACAGTTCTAATGATGATATATTGTGACTCATCTTATTTCAGACTTTTTATAAAACTTTAATTTGAGCGGCAAGGTCTTTGAATCTTTTTAGCCATTATCAGACATTAATCTTTTTTTATCAGGGCCTTTGTTAATTTCTCCTTTTTTTTGTTATTGATTGAGGTTTACCGACTTTCCTATTGATAAGCCACCGTTGTCCTCAGTCACCGGAAATAGATTTCATTTTGTCACTTGCATAATATTTATAGTGTCTTTACCTGAAATCTGCAGGTATGAACTAATAAGGCACCATAGGGAGATTTTACTTGAAATCTGCAGGTATAAACTAATAAGGCATAAAGACCCATAGGAGATTTTACCTGAAATCTGTAGGTATAAACTAATAAGGCACCTTTGAGTCTTTACTGAAACAGAGTATAATATAAGCACTAGGAAGTTTACTTGAAATCTGCAGGTATAACTACTAATCACTTAGGAGATTTTACCTGAATCAGCGGTTAAACTGAAGCACATAAGGAGATTTATAGTTGAATAATACATATATCTATTACATAAACTATGAATATAGATAAGTTTGCATTGTCAATAAAATATGCAGTGTCGTAAAAATTTATTGTTTATTCTTCAACTTCCACTTATTTATACATTTATCATTTCAGAACCCATTGTCGTACAATGCAAGAGACAGGAGATGTACTTCATCCAGATCGGTTTGGATTATTTTACGAAATGCTGGACAGCGGGAGATATCGAGATTGTCCTGTAAGCAAATAAACATCTTAATACAATCTATGAACAATTATTACCTTCTACTATGGCCTTCTTGATTAAGATATTTAAAAAATATTTTTTTTTAATTGAAAAAGAATAATGATGATTGAAAATGCAGTGATAAGATTTTGAATTGTTATTCCATTTATCATGAGATCAATGACATGTAATATATTGTTTATTGAACCTTTTATTATTTACAGGGGAACTGTGGTAAAAGAGTACAAATAAGAAGAACTTTACTGAATACTCCAGATGTTGTCAGTATTGGTCTTGTTTGGGATTCAGACAGACCTGATGAGAAACTCATACGTGAAGTAGCTAAAAGCATTGGTACAACTATTTTGCTTCAGGATGTACGTATTCTAATATTTTATGTTGCTTTTTAAAATTTTACGAAAATTGGTACCATGAAAATAAATTTGATTTCACATGATTAGACAAATTTGATATAAAAGATAAATTACATTTGAGTTTAAATATAAATTTGTAAATATACAATGTAAAATTTCAATTTAATAAATTTGAAAAGACTTTTAACTTCAATTTATGTTTGAAGTAGTAGTTTACATTTCGATGTCAGATTTGAATATTTATAAGTAAAATAGTAAGACATTATTATTGTTTTTCTTTCAGATGTTCCATTCTGTTGTATGTAAGGATGCAACAAAACTCCCAAACTACAGTTGTCTGCCTTAGTTTGTTACTATGGAAAACATTACTCCACAATTGTATATCATACCAAGTTAAATGTGTGGATTTATTTTGATGATGCCACTGTAACTGAGGTAAGTTATATACTACATTGTAATGACTCTATATTTCTTTTTTGTTAGAATCTTGTTTATAAATTCTCACCATTGAATCAAAATATGATTTCCAAAAATAAAACTTGATAATAAACATATGTTAACATTAGTTGGTTTTATTTGATACATTAATTATAATATTATGCAGAGTATGCACTATTATATATGGTATCTTTTCCCTTTAGATACATTTAGGGACAACAGAAATTGGGCTGAAATGAAACTATATAGATTATTAAACATTTAAAAAGTTTTCTACAAGAATTATACTTATTTAACTTGTTCTCATAAGTCTTTTTTCAGTTTGGAAAGTTGATTTTAATTTCAAAATGTAAGAGTATTTTATTAATGAATTATAAACTTGTCAGATTTCCAAAGTTTATGAATGACATGGGGCAAGCACTGGACACTGTCCTGTAGTGGCCATATAATCTGAATTAATCCATTTACACTCTAAACAATATTGTCATGACTTTGACTACTTAAACGTGTGACTTAAAAGAATGAATTGTGTATATAACATGGACATTGTCCTGAAGTGACTATATAATCTATATAAACATCTCTCAGTTGATTTCAACATATTTTTATTTTTCGTTCATTTTCATTCACCAGTGATTAACTTGAATGAAAAGTTTATTAGTGTTTTTTAATATACAAAATTGATATGATAATTGCTTGTGGCTACAAGTAATAATTTAAATACATTTATAGTAATTCAATTATCACCAAAATCATATTTTAATGACTGTCTTTTTAAAAGTTTATATACATATCTGTAATCAATCCAAGCATGATACACTCCTACCTAAGTAAAAGGTCACATACTTGTGGTGTTATGTTTACATTGTTTGTCATGGTGACTGATTTTATTGTTTTATTGGAAATTTCAGATTGGACCAAGATGGGAAAATGTGGTTGACAAATGTTCTAAAGGAAGATTCAGCCCTTATTGTTACTCTATTCCAATCACAACGCCAGTCCAATTGCTACTGAAACAGCTCCAAAGAAAAGAGTTATGGCCCCTGGTTATGCAACAACGCCTTCAAAAGGTCAGTTACGTCTTATTTGCAACTTAACAAGAAGTAACAGATATTATCTTGTCATTTGGACTGGGTAGAATTTCAAAAGTTCGTAGCGTGTCAATAAATTCTTTAGCAAAATTTGAAGCATAACTCATAACTGTCATGTACAGCATAAATAATACTATTGTCTAACAATATTTAAAAAATATTTTGTCTTTTGTTTAAAAGTGATCATTATCCTATTTAGATTGCCTATTGTAATACAGTGTTTACGATGTACTCCTGGACTTGACCTCCACATGTTAGGGCTAATAATCATGACTATTGAATACTTGTATGTGTCTTTTCTACCAAGGAAATTATACAATGGGTTTCCATAATATATTTTTGGCATAGAACAATCGAATTATATGGGCATATTTTCAAAATTTATAATTGGCTTAACTGGTAAAACACGTAATTCCTTCATTCATAATTGGATTATAGAATTAACACTTTAAGATTTGTCATGAAGTTAAAATTAACATTAGGTCATCAGTTCTGGGTTTGCAGTGTGCACTAAAGTTAACATTGAATGCAGATTTAGTTTGATAATAAGACTTTAAACTACACAATTCTGTACCCATATGTTTTTTCTCTACATCATCAAACACCTATTGGAGTTCTAAACTTCATTTTGTCACTACTTTGATGTCCTATGGGACAGGTGTTGCTTTAAAAAAACTCAGGTAAAAACAGTGTTCTGTTCCAGAACTTGATATGACTGTCAAAATTGACACTGGAAGATCATAAACAACAGAGGATGGCAAGAAAAAAAGATTTTGGTTAAAATTGTATTTTTGTAGGTTCAAAGTTGTAATTCGATAAGGTTTTTGAGATAACTAGAGGTATCAGATTTCGTGTACTGAACAAAGACAAATTTGTGATGACACACCGTAGAAATTCGTGACAAGATTAGTACATGCTTCAGGGACCTTCCTTGATACATTTCTCAAAATTTTGACATTTATTTTGATAAATTTTTCGTGATTGAATTATATTTACTTTTATGGTCTTTTTTTGTTCTTTTAAGCTTTCAAAGCAATTGAAATATAAAATATTTAGTGTTAAGTGAGGGTCATTTAAAATGTATAGTAGTAGTTTTTGATTTGTACTTTTAGTACCCAAAACTTTTTTATTGATATGACCATGAGGAAAACAATTAGTCATAGCTAAAGCAAAAGTTGATGACTATACATTAGGTATTAGTAGGTACAATTTAACGTTAAAACAATAAAGGTATTATTCATGCAAACAAAAAGGTGAAAAAGGTATTGATTACCTGATCTTAGTCAGGTGTTAAAAATCATCGGTATATACAATGCAAAACAAACATAATAAATCATGATTTTATGTCTTTATGACAAATCTGTTATTCGATAGGAAACATTGTTTCCCTAATATAACAAGTAAGATGGTCTCTTTTGTGGCTTTTGAATAGCCTATTCATGCTTTTAAGTATCCATACAATATACATGCATGTGGTTTGAAGGATGGCTACATGAGATAAAAAGCTTTATGTTGTCATTGTCTTTTATAAATAGGTGTCCAAGAAAAGAAAAGACAAGAAAATGATGGACATAAAGCCTCCAGAAGATCTTTAACACCTAATCCCGATAAAATTGAAATCAGCCAATCAAATGGAAGGAGAGCAATAACCCCAGGTCCAGATGAATTATCACCTGGTCTTAATGGACCCCAAAAAATGAACATTGATCACCATCGTCAGTCAAGCTTTTTAATAGCTGTCACTGGAAAGACAGATAAAAACAGGCAGTACTCTTCAGAGTATGCTGTACCTAAAGGAATCAATCCAATCAAACCATCTGTCCCAGGAGGAGGACAAAGTGATATGTCACAAAGACAGGGGATGCTCAAACATTGTTTTTATGAACCTTCCAATGCTGAAAAGCAGCAATTCCAACAGAAATCTAATCAAGATGCTGTAGATGGTTACGATTACACCTTATCATCCGGTGATCAATACAGAAGGCCAGCAATCACAGCCCCAAAACCTAACAATCTTCCAATACAAGTTAACTTTGCTCGAGTAAATGACTGTCAGAGAAAAGAAAGCTTCAAGAAAGGAAAAGATAAAGTGAGAGCTGACGTCATTAGAAGTTTGGATCCTTCACGGAGGGAATCTCAGTCTTCCGATTCTGATTCACCACAAACTCCACCACTTCTTCCACCCCAGCTTCCTCCTAAAATCAGTAGAAGTCAGTCTTGTCACAACTATGATCTTGAATCAAGTCCAGCTAATGTATCTGCAGATAATATTGACATTCGACAGCATGTGGTCATGAAACCTAGACCAAGCAATTCACATGCGTATGAAAACTTAGAAAATTCTTCACATACACCCGTGCAATCAGGACTTGCTACACTTCCACGAAACAAAAAATCTAATTCTTCTGTGCAATCTCAAAATCAGCATTCTCGTCAAAATTCATTGAAGAGCAATGATGGTTATCCGCCACACAATCGTCCAACATCAGGACAAGACATGAACAATATGTATCATACTGTTGGGTATTCTCAGCAGGTATCACATAGTAGGGAAAGTTCTAGTAATACTATTGTGCCTGATGATGTACATTCCAGACAAAATTCATTAGCCAGTCAGATTTCAGATAATTCACAACATTCATTGTCATCATGGCAACAGGGCAGCAATAACCAATCAGTGTCTCAATATAGAAATCAACCATCTGTTTCATCCAATCAGAGGCTTCCAGAGGATAAACCACCAAAACCTGCAAAACCAGAGAAGAAAATTAATACTGTTGCAGCACAGAAAAAGAAGAGTATGAATAGTAAAGGACAACAGCCTCCCCCATTACCTGAGAAAAAGGGTAGTCAATTGTCCCCAAATCATGATCAGGGTTATATTAATAGAAAAACTGTTGAGAATATTCTATCTTACCAAAAATTATCGAGTTTATCGCGACAAGGATCAACCAATAGCAACATGAGCTGTGCAAGCATATCAAGTAATGCAAGTACAGCTAGCAATACTAGTTTTGAATCAGACAATTGTAGCTTAAGTTCAAAAGAAGGAAACATTCCTTTTGACAGATTGTCTTTGGAATCACGACAAGATTCAGGGTATAGTGGCAGTGACCGAAATAGTTCCAGTTCAACAGGTAGTACTACATTAGATCCTTACACGCAATACTTCCTCAGTAAAAGTATGATTCCTCCTAAAACATTCAATCAGCAAGCTGTGGCGGAAAACATAAAGAAATTTATCGATCCTGGCTTTTGTGAGAACCAACGCTTTGATCAGAAGTACACTGTTGGGTACCAAACAAACAGTTACCATGGAAACCAACAACAACAGAATCAGCATTATCAGAGAGGATATGAACAATCTGGTGACAGAAAACAGTTGTATGATCCTGCCATTGTCAAGTCACATCAGTCAAAAGGTTAGAGATTATATTATTCAGCTTGGATAGAGATTATATTATTTGGCTTTTGAATTGAAATTTGCTTCCATTGAGTCTCTCAAATTTAACTACAGGTACTCAATTTCTGAAAATATAATCAGCAAATTTTACAATAAATAACTTCTCTGAAATTTGAGTGAAAATTTGATAGAAATCAAAACAATTTCTTCTTTATGAACATGCTTTTTAAATTGACCTATAATAGAAACACACCCTATAATTTTATTTAAAATCCTGACTGTAATTAGCCATGTTTTGGAAATAAATCTATCATAACCAATAATTTACATGTATAGAATTATAATTTATGATGATAATTATTAAAAACCAGCTGGCGTTGGCATTGTGCCATGACAGACCACAAATTAATTGATCAAATTGATCTACATTTATTGTATGTATTTTAACTGTCATTTGATAACTGGTACATGTATATACCTTATAAATTATAGAATGGTATAATTTAAATACTATTAAATAGAAACAAACGAGGTCTTTTAATTGCGTTTTAAGCTTCCTTGGTCATCTATAGTATAATGCGTCTTAAGCCTTTCTTATTATGTGTAGGTTGTATATTTCCAAAGAAGACGTGTTCATTGAAAAAAGTTGTTTGGTTATAAAAAGATTAAGTCAATAAGAAGATTATATGAAGGAGTGTAAAGGGCAACACATGTACCGTAATAAAAACTTTTAATCAAAAGACTATTATAGTACGAGAACTATATTAAGATCATCATCACTGATAATGTAGTACATTTTTATTGACAATATTAGATATTCATTGATAATCATATATATTAGGTCAATGGAACCTTTTCAATCTTTCTCCTCAATTTTAATAAAGGGAAATAACCTTCTTTTTTTTTTTAGATACCATGGGATATCCTATGCACCAAAATTTGGATCCAAATAACCAAGAACGTAATCCAAAAAACTGTGATAACCAGATGTTCATACAGAGCGGACCACCTGGTTATGATGAAGGTAAACACTACTTTGATATACGACCCAGTCATATTGTAATGAAGAACAGCAATAAATGTGCCGTTCTTTTGATTTTGTGCATTAAGTGATTTTGTTTCCTGAAATTATACACTTATATGATATATTTCCATTTACAAAATTATATGTCTGGTTAATACACTGGATACTATCTAAAACTTTGATATCAAACAATACTATTGTACCTGAAAGCTTTTTCATTACTCATAATGATTTAAAAAAAAAATATACCAGTATACATTACTCATTTAGAAGCAATGTTGCATTTGAAGTACATTTGTTTCATCTTTTGTTTCAGTGGCTTCTTTTAACATGGAAGAATTTGCATCTCTGTGCCACAAGTCTGAGGACCTTATGGATCAATGTATGTTGTATGAGACCGATAGCAACTGTCACCAGGCCATACAGTTATGTAACTCAGCCATTGATAGCCTTAAACAAGCCATGAAGATGACCAACATTACCCATCAGTCCTTTCAATTTGCACAAATGAAACACAATTCTTGTATTCTGAAGCTACGCAGCTTGCAGAAGAAAAATATGTTTCGACAAGAATCCAATTCATCGACAAACAGCTCTGACAGCGCTAGATCTTCCCCATGTGGTTTACCAAATAGGTAAGAAGACTAATTAAATATTAATTAAATATAAAAATTACAATATTCAAAGATTCTATGTCAAAAAACCTGTTATGAAGATTACATCAATTGCATATAAATGTCACACTTGTCAATGAAAATACCTACTTAACACAAAAAAGACACGGAAACAGATAAAAACAATAGATTGACATGGAGGCTATTAAATTGATGTATATGTAATTATTTTATATGGTTGTTTAATTTCATTGGTTTTGCACTGCTTTAAACAAAAATTTCTTATTTTCAGTTCATCAAGCATTCAACACCACCACAACAAAGTTCACAAAATGTTGTCCACTCACGATCAAGTTCTAGAGATTCTATTGACAGTGTGATTGAAAATAAAAACTATAGAAAAGACAAAGTTATCAATGAAATGGATGGTCAAAAGATGATACATTCTAATTCTAGTCATAGTTTGAATGAAAGGACTTGTAGTAGTAATGTGGATACTAGCAATGTTGATATGTATGCTACATTACCAGAAAGGGTAGGCAACTGGCCATGAAAAATCAAAACAATCAGACTCATGAATCTGATGTTAAAAACTGTTTGAATCGACAAACAAAGAACTAATTCTCCAAGTCTTCATCAACCTTCATCAAGATCAAGTACGCCGTCATCAGAATGTCGTGACTCGACTCCAGTAGTCAAGCATCAGATCAGTATCGTATGCAGATTCATCTCATCAACAAGTTAAATGAACAAAGCGGAAATCAGACAATTACCACATAATAGTATGGTTCAGCGCCAAGGACCTCAGCAGTCTAATGGAGGAATGGTATCCCAGAATCAACAACAAGTTCACGGGAAACCTGAGGTTTGTAGAACTAGGATAACTCCAGCGTTATCTGCCAAGTCACAACCAATTGTGCCGCCCAAACCAGGAATAGTTGTTGAGCCTTCATCTGGAGGTCAACCAACCAACCAAGGGCAAGGCATGATGGGAAAAGTGGAAAACACATCATCACCATCTGCTGTTACATGTAATAAAATTAAAAAGTCCTGCAGCGTGACGAGACATGCCAGTTTTGCTGGTTTAAGTAGTAGTGGCAATAGTGGTGTGGATGCTGCTGCCACGCTAGATCGTTACGCTTGTCAGCAAAACCAGACAATAGCTCGCTCATATATACAGTCTAATATATCAGGTACTAATCTCCCCCATCTTCAGTACAAAACAGTTGGTCTACAAATAAATATTTTTATACTCAGTTTTGTTTGTAATCAGAAGATCATCTGGGTAATGGTAAACTAACTTTTTATCAGATAGAAATTTCACAGGGCTACTAAAATTTGTTACCCTTAGAAATGAAATTTAGAATTTTAAAATGGGTTTGTAACCAACTGTTGGTATCTATTTTATTTTTGATCCTTTCAATACCTTTAATTGGTTAAGTTAAAGTTGAGATTTTGAATTTTTAATCAGATAAATATAATTATACTTTTCATCATTTCTTTCATATTCATTAATGCTAGAGCTTTTGTGCTTGCTACTTAAAAAGATACTTCACATCATATAAACACCTACTAATTTGTCATCGCTACTTCAGAATGGGGATATTTCTTAATCATTTTTATAACAACCTCTAACAAATAAGTAAGTGTTGAAATGAAGGGAAAAAAAGATAACGCTTTGAATTAATTATTATCTTTTTCTGTAAAAATCAATGTTCAAATAATACTTTGATTTCAAAATTGAGATTAGGTAAAGTTCTTTTTAGGCCAGACTTTTTGTTCTATAGTTATCTGATTTTTAATTTCAAAAGGCTTTCCATAAAGTGTGTGCAAACTTGTTAGGACTGTTCAATTTAGATAGCTTCCTAATCGGTTTTACCATAATTCTTTATCCAAAGCACTCTATACAAATCTTTTGTTGCAGTATAATTTTGAAGGTCATTAAATCATGTCGGCATTACGTATTTTGGACCAGTAAATTATTTAATTTTCTAATCATCAGAGTGTAGTATGACTTAGTATGTTGGAAATTTCTTAAGAAAATAATTTAGTGGGGGTAAATCTCTTCTTCTTTTCATTTTAGATTTAAATGTTCTAATCACTTTTGATCGTAGTTTAAAATAAATATTTTTGCAATGGATGATAACCCATCATTTTAATAACATCATGTATATATACTGTCCTGGGGACGGTTTTGAAGATCTTTACAGATGAGTAACTTCACTGAACAAACAAACGCCAATGTATTCATCTCGTGACCTCATTTCCACATATAAAAAATATTTACCTTTATGTAGGCAAACTTTAGACTTACCTGTACTCCATATAAATATTCTTTTTTGTATTCGTCCCTCACGTACATTTTTTACAAATTAACATATTTACATAAATTCAAGTTCTTATATGTAAAAAGGGGAATCAAAAATAGATCATGTAGGAATAAAATTAATAAATACGAAAATCTGAAATTTTTTTCATAAAGATAATTTAAGCAGTAAAAATGATTACCATAAGGATTTTTTTTCATAAAATAAATTTAAGCAGTAAAAGTGATTTCCCTAAGGAAGTATTTTTATAAAAATAATATAAGCAGTAAAAGTGAATACTCTTCTGATTTTTTTTTCATAAAAATAATTTAAGCAGTAAAATGGAATACCCTAATCTATAATCTAATTTGGTTTTGCTTTATGTAACTATGACATAGCTAGATATGATTCCTAACATTGTTTTTATTTTTCTCCCTAACCAAGATAACTCTAGAGGATGTACTAACACACCTGTAAGTATCCAGTTTATGAGTTGTCTCCCCTTTTTTACAATTCTTGGTTATGAGTTATTTCCCCTTTATTACAATTCTTGGTCCAGCTTTGTCCACTATTTGATGTTGTGATTTTTTTTGGGTTTATAGTGATTTGTGTTGCTTTAGGGAATGGCAGGCTGGTGAAGGGGAATGAAATATTTGAAGTCACATTTAAGTTTTAGCACTTTTGTCCACGTTTTAAAAATATGTAAATTCATTCAGTAGCTGAAAGTTCAACACGCTAATTGAATAATGTCAGAAAAGGTAAACATGTTTGTGAAATAAGCAAAAATGTTTCAAATATGATTTGCTAAATGATGTGATAAATTTTTGAAAGATTTGTATACCTTTTGATAAGTAATAAAATATCCATTAGTTCGAGAAGGGAAACGACCCACAGGTGTTCGACCTTGATCATCGTCCCTTTGAACTTCAGGTAAAAATGAAAAATAGCAGAACTTCAAAATTAAAGAGTTATTAAACTTAAAAGAGAAAATTATTTCAGATTATATAAATAATTTTTATATGCTAAATAATTAATCTACTATTTTTGCAGTAATGAAAGTGGGACTGGGAACTAAAATTTGATTATTTTTTTTTAAATTAGATAATTTTATAATAAAGTAATAAAGATATAAACTTTTCCTTTGAATCTATTTAATCATGAATGAAATGAATTTGATATATTAAATTAAAGTTTTATCTGTAATGAGGGTTATTTATTAATTTCTAACTACAAATGTATGACCAAAAACTATGAATATTTTCTTTTTCAATGTTATACTTTTCAATTACAATGTAAATAATCTTTTTTAATGTGTAAAATGAAAATACAGATTCGTAGTAGGAAAACAAACTTCTTTTTACCATGACTTGTAACCTCTTGTTAAGTTAAAACTGGCTGACGCCAAAAAAACAGATAAACGTTTTCTTCTCACAATAGATCGATTGTTTGACGTAATACTGCATCTGTAATTTGAGACTTTATCAATAGTCTGGGATGTCGCACTATTTTGCAAATAAATAAACACATAAATCTATTCTTTCTTTCCTTTAAATGCATATATAGGTATTAAATTTAGTATTGCTGCTGTCAGGTAATGCTTCAGTTCCTGCAATCGGTTAAAAAGCATTAAAAAGATTAATTACGAAATTGTAATTTGCAGTCTCAAAATAAGTAAATCTGAAACCATTTACCATGACCTATAGATGCTTTTGAAATTAAAAGGACATATTAGGTTTACTCAGGTAATAATTACGTAGGTTTTCAAAACTGCATTGTCATCATCATATTACTTAATCTCTTAGTGTGTTACTAGTAAATAAATAATTTAAATAAATAAATATATAAATATTAGAATTAAGATGAAAACTGCTTCGTCATCCAGTAAGCTTTAGTGGTAGCTGCTGATGGCTAACAATTAAACAGAACTTGTTAGGTTCTTGTAACAGTGAATACTATAAAATGATTGTTACATCTATGTCTTTGATGAAACAAATTTTGATGACAAAAAAATAAAACAATGCAAAGTCATTTCCATTTTAATTGAAGATTTCTTTGTCTTAAGGCTGCATTCACAATGATTGCTACTCCCTATGATTTAAATCAGCCATGCATTGATTAAGATCAAAGAATTAAAAAAATGAAAAGACCTTTTTTATTATCAATTAAAATAAATGTAACAGTTGACTTATTTTGTCTAATGAAAAATCTATAATTTGTCTTTTATGAACATTTTGATGTATCATCAAACCTTTAATGATACATTGTGCTACATGCAATTGTCTTAGAGGGATTTTCTGCCTCGGCTATGCGAGAAAAATTTGAAATCAGACTTATTATATATAAAGATAAAAAATATAATAGCTGATAAATGTGTGCAGAGGTTTTTTCTTGATGTGAAATCAGATTTAAAAAATTCTGTTGGTTGTAAAACATTATGATTTAAACTTAACCATTATAATACATTAAAAAAAAGTTAGTATTTTTTCCAATTTTGTAAAAAAAATCGACTTTCCAGAGAAATAAAAGCAATAAAAGTGATGCATTGCACAAGTTTAATGCATATTGATGCACTAATAATATACATCAACTACTAAAATCATACCATTCCATATAATAAAATCATCATCTCACAGTAATGGATCACATCATTTTAATGCATTCTGGTTTTAGGACCTACTTTATACATGTATATATGAGCACAGCATATTGTTTGTATGTTGGCAAGGGGTTATCTCCCTTCACATTTGTCACAGCAGACGGTGATGGTATCAGTGTTTGGCAGTAGTGCCTAGAGCTTCAATCTATTTTGCCTTTATATGTTTCATAACAATTTATTTAATATACTTAACATTTTCTGTTTTGATATTTCTTAGATATCATTTTATTTTTTACCTTATCATTTGTTAATAAACAGTGATTTTTAGTCATTCACTAATTTTTAAGAAAATTAATTTTTCACTAATTTCCCACTTGCTAACAGTAACTTGTGAGTTTAGAAATTAAAAATCATTAATTTGTCAAATCTCTTATTTTTAATTTTTTTAAAGACTGCAATTTGTTCAAATTATCATTAGAAAGTTAATAGAAAATAATCCTTGTTATTTCAGAAATCGACGGAATTACCATTACAGCAGTTTAACCAACGTGTTCAAAACTTGCCAGAACAAAAGTCAGACAATGAGGATGTCCGTCCAAGTGTAAAGGCACTGGCGTCACGCTTTGATAGATCTGGTCGGGGAAAGGTAAAAACCTCTAAACAACTGCCACCGATGAACTCAAATCTGGACAATAGACATAGAAGTAAATCAGAATCAGACTTTCTAAGAATGGATTCAAAACCAAAATCGGTTTTATCGAAAAGAAAGAAATGTAAAGCAAGTCGGCCAAGAAAATCTGTGACATTTTCAGAAAATATTGCCATGGTTTCTGCCGCAGATTTATATGCAACAGACACTGATATGTGTTCAGGGTATGTGAGTGATTCGGATGAAAAATATAAATATCAGCGTGGTGCTTATTCAGACAATGAATTGGAGGACGATGACTCGAACTCAACCGAGTCTCCGGCAGATATACATCCCGGTCAGAGCTGTTGTTGTCTCTGTAATAAACATGGTTGTGGAGAGGGATCTCAATTTTGTGCAAAATGTCAGTTATATATGAGTCGGTTTCAACCAAGCGAATGCTGACAGGACGATGTTAGTGTCATCAAATCAGCATTCTTTTAATTATGAAATATTTAATGAGTGACTAGAAATACAATAGACATTTATTTTTGTTATTGCATATTGTAAATAAAAGTAATTTTATTTATTAATTCTACAAATGTGAAATGTAGAATTTTCAAGTAATATTTTTTTCTTGAAGGCAGCTTTGCTCATAGTGCTAATTTCACCTTCTATGTACATTGAATTTAAGCAATAGATGTTTTATCTACTGTTTTTGGTAGAATTTTTTCCTTTTTTTACTGCTGATAAATGTTTTCCTCTTCTTTTTTTTTTTAGATATATTATTTTAGAGAGATTTTAAACAAAATTATTTTATTTTAGTTTTATATATTTTATCCATGAAAAAAACAAGAAACACAGTTCAGCACTTAATGTGAACATGTTTCTTATTTATCTATGTTTCTGTGATAAATCAAGGTTTTTTTTGGCATTGGAAGTTAGAAAAAAAATATTATATTTTTATTTTAAACTATTTTTGAAGATTAGAATATTTTTTGTACCAGTTCTTTTCATTCAAAAATTTCATTCGATTATCATTATCCGAGCTAAATACTGCCAGACAAGTACCATTTTTGTTGTTGTTTATTGTTATGGATAATGTCAAAATAATTATGAGATGAAAACATTTCATAGATTTTAATTGGCTGTCTCAATTTGTGTTGAATATTAAAGGGAGATAATCCCCATAAACTTACATAACATTTAGATCTAGTCAAACATTTCCCTATTTTGTATGTTAGTTATATTGCTGTAAAAAGGTAAATTTGATATAGATTATGGGATATAGATTCCCATCCAAGCAATGTTGTCTTTTTCACTTTCGTTTCAAAACTTCCTCTTTAGTATTTCGGTTTCTTGGAAAGACAACTTATGAATTTAAAAAAAAGAATTTGCAAATTAACTCTAGAAATATTTTCTTAACACTTATTTTGTAGTTTTAGGATGGATTCCGTCCATTTTGGGAAAAATTAGTGGGATAGAAAATATACAAAGTTTTACAAATGTAAAATAAAACTTTGGATTATCTGGATAAAATTAAAGGTCATTTTCATGGAAAAATTCCAAGAATTATGTTGGACACAACTTTCAAAATGAACATTGTATATTTGAAACATTACTTATAGGAATTTTTAATAAGACGTTGATAGAAATTTTATTTTTTCATGCATTTAATGTTGTTAAAAATCATGCATTTTTTTATAAAGTTGTTTTAAATTGTTAAGGTTGTGAATTTGTTAACATGTTTTATGAAACTGCCAGTTTTTCATTTGTTACCCAATTGTGATCTCATTTTAAAAGAAATTTAAAACAAGAAATGTAAATGTTAATGATTTGTATATATAGTAAGTTAGTAGACCTAGATAATCATGTTTATAAAAAACATATTCTATGTTAACATTGTTCCATTGAATACAGAGTTAAACTCTTTATCATCAATAGAATACATATCATTTGTATCAAAAATAAACAAATAATGAAATTTACTTGTCTATTTCATCTTTAAGACGAAATTCAACATGGCAAAAAGTTTAAGATATGCAAAGCAAACAGGAAAAAACAACATCTCAAGGATATACATTTTAGAAGAGGGAAGAAAATACACATGTATTCCATGTCAGGAGCCTGAAACTGTTGCAGTCTGCCTTATTTGTTTTTTGTTTGTTTAATTAGTATAAATCAGGCTGTTGGTTTTCTCTTTTAAAATGTTTAAAGTTTTCTCATGTCTGAGCTATATATGGTACTTGGCCTTTTTCGCATAGTTAAAAGCTGTACAGTGCCCTATGGTTGTTAACAGTCAAAAAAGGAGATGTGAGATAAATGTCAAATGAGACAACAATCCAACACCACAAAAAAATAAAAAGTCATCTAGGGTAACTCAAACCTTTGTCAGACACCTTAACCTAGCACTGCTCCTTGTCTAGGGTAACTCAAACCTTGTGTCAGACACTGTATAGGATAACAACATAATGTGTTCAGGTCACATGATTGGTCTATGAACTCTATAGAATAACAACATAATGTGTTCAGGTTTCATGATTGGTATATGAACTCTATGAGAGAACAACATAATGTGTTCAGATTACATGCTTGGTCTATGAACTCTATAGAAAAACAACATAATGTGTTCAGATTACATAATTGGTCTATGAAATCTATAGGATAACAACATAATGTGTTCAGATTACATAATTGGTCTATGAACTCTATAGGATAACAACATAATGTGTTCAGATTACATGATTGGTCTATGAACTAGAACAACATAATGTGTTCAGGTACATGATTGGTCTAAGAACTCTATAGGATAACAACGTAATGTGTTCAGATTACATGATTGGTCTATGAACTCTATAGGATAACAACATAATGTATTCAGATTACATAATTGGTCTATGAACTCTATAGGATAACAACATAATGTGTTCAGATTACATGATTGGTCTATGAACTCTATAGGATAACAACATAATGTATTCAGATTACATAATTGGTTTATGAACTCTATAGGAGAACAACATAATGTGTTTCAGATTACATGATTGGTCTATGAACTCTATAGGATAACAACATAATGTGTTCAGATTACATAATTGGTCTATGAACTCTAAAGGATAACAACATGATGTGTTCAGAGTACATGATTGGTCTATGAACTCTATAGGATAACAACATAATGTTGTCAGAGTACATAATTGGTATGTGAACTATATACAGAACAACATAATGTGTTCAGGTTACATGATTGGTCTATGAACTCTATAGGATAACAACATGATGTGTTCAGAGTACATGATTGGTCTATGAACTCTATAGGATAACAGCATAATGTGTTCAGGTAACATGATTGGTCTATGAACTCTATATGATAACAACATAATGTGTTCAGAGTACATGATTGGTCTGTGAACTATATACAGAACAACATAATGTGTTCAGAGTACATGATTGGTCTATGAACTATATAGGAAAACAACATAATGTATTCAGATTACATAATTGGTCTATGAAATCTATAGGATAACAACATAATGTGTTCAGATTACATAATTGGTCTATGAACTCTATAGGATAACAACATAATGTGTTCAGATTACATGATTGGTCTATGATCTCTATAGGATAACAACATAATGTGTTCAGATTACAAAATTGGTCTGTGAACTCTATAAGATAACAACATAATGTGTTCAGATTACATGATTGGTCTATGATCTCTATAGGATAACAACATGATGTGTTCAGATTACATGACTGGTCTATAAACTCTATAGGATAACAACATAATGTGTTCAGATTACATGATTGGTCTATGAACTCTATAGGATAACAACATAATGTATTCAGATTACATAATTGGTCTATGAACTCTATAGGATAACAACATAATGTGTTCAGATTACATGATTGGTCTATGAACTCTATAGGATAACAACATAATGTATTCAGATTACATAATTGGTTTATGAACTCTATAGGAGAACAACATAATGTGTTCAGATTACATGATTGGTCTATGAACTCTATAGGATAACAACATAATGTGTTCAGATTACATAATTGGTCTATGAACTCTAAAGGATAACAACATGATGTGTTCAGAGTACATGATTGGTCTATGAACTCTATAGGATAACAACATAATGTTGTCAGAGTACATAATTGGTATGTGAACTATATACAGAACAACATAATGTGTTCAGGTTACATGATTGGTCTATGAACTCTATAGGATAACAACATGATGTGTTCAGAGTACATGATTGGTCTATGAACTCTATAGGATAACAACATAATGTGTTCAGGTTACATGATTGGTCTATGAACTCTATAGGATAACAACATGATGTGTTCAGAGTACATGATTGGTCTATGAACTCTATAGGATAACAGCATAATGTGTTCAGGTAACATGATTGGTCTATGAACTCTATATGATAACAACATAATGTGTTCAGAGTACATGATTGGTCTGTGAACTATATACAGAACAACATAATGTGTTCAGAGTACATGATTGGTCTATGAACTATATAGGAAAACAACATAATGTATTCAGATTACATAATTGGTCTATGAAATCTATAGGATAACAACATAATGTGTTCAGATTACATAATTGGTCTATGAACTCTATAGGATAACAACATAATGTGTTCAGATTACATGATTGGTCTATGATCTCTATAGGATAACAACATAATGTGTTCAGATTACAAAATTGGTCTGTGAACTCTATAAGATAACAACATAATGTGTTCAGATTACATGATTGGTCTATGATCTCTATAGGATAACAACATGATGTGTTCAGATTACATGACTGGTCTATAAACTCTATAGGATAACAACATAATGTGTTCAGATTACATGATTGGTCTATGAACTCTATAGGATAACAACATTATGTGTTCAGAGTACATGATTGGTCTATGAACTCTATAGGAGAACAACATAATGTATTCAGGTTACATGATTGGTCTATGAACTATATAGGAAAACAACATAATGTTTTCATGTTACCTGATTGGTCTATGAACTCTATAGGAGAACAACATAATGTGTTCAGATTAAATGATCGGTCTATGAACTCTATAGGAGAATAACATAATGTGTTCAGATTACATGATTGGTCTATGAACTCTTTAGGATAACAACATAATGTATTCAGATTACATAATTGGTCTTTGAAATCTATAGGATAACAACATAATGTGTTCAGATTACATAATTGGTCTATGAACTCTTTAGGATAACAACATAATGTATTCAGATTACATAATTGGTCTTTGAAATCTATAGGATAACAACATAATGTGTTCAGATTACATAATTGGTCTATGAACTCTATAGGAGAACAACATAATGTGTTCAGATTACATGATTGGTCTATGAACTCTATAGGAGAACAACATAATGTGTTCAGATTACATGATTGGTCTATGAAATCTATAGGATAACAACATAATGTGTTCAGATTACATGATTGGTCTATGCACTCTATACGATAACAACATAATGTGTTCAGGTTACATGATTGGTCTTTGAACTCTATAGGAGAACAACATAATGTTGTCAGAGTACATAATTGGTCTGTGAACTATATACAGAACAACATAATGTGTTCAGGTTACATGATTGGTCTATGAACTCTATAGGATAACAACATGATGTGTTCAGAGTACATGATTGGTCTATGAACTCTATAGGATAACAGCATAATGTGTTCAGGTAACATGATTGGTCTATGAACTCTATATGATAACAACATAATGTGTTCAGAGTACATGATTGGTCTGTGAACTATATACAGAATAACATAATGTGTTCAGATTACATGATTGGTCTATGAACTCTTTAGGATAACAACATAATGTATTCAGATTACATAATTGGTCTTTGAAATCTATAGGATAACAACATAATGTGTTCAGATTACATAATTGGTCTATGAACTCTTTAGGATAACAACATAATGTATTCAGATTACATAATTGGTCTTTGAAATCTATAGGATAACAACATAATGTGTTCAGATTACATAATTGGTCTATGAACTCTATAGGAGAACAACATAATGTGTTCAGATTACATGATTGGTCTATGAACTCTATAGGAGAACAACATAATGTGTTCAGATTACATGATTGGTCTATGAAATCTATAGGATAACAACATAATGTGTTCAGATTACATGATTGGTCTATGCACTCTATACGATAACAACATAATGTGTTCAGGTTACATGATTGGTCTTTGAACTCTATAGGAGAACAACATAATGTTGTCAGAGTACATAATTGGTCTGTGAACTATATACAGAACAACATAATGTGTTCAGGTTACATGATTGGTCTATGAACTCTATAGGATAACAACATGATGTGTTCAGAGTACATGATTGGTCTATGAACTCTATAGGATAACAGCATAATGTGTTCAGGTAACATGATTGGTCTATGAACTCTATATGATAACAACATAATGTGTTCAGAGTACATGATTGGTCTGTGAACTATATACAGAACAACATAATGTGTTCAGAGTACATGATTGGTCTATGAACTATATAGGAAAACAACATAATGTATTCAGATTACATAATTGGTCTATGAAATCTATAGGATAACAACATAATGTGTTCAGATTACATAATTGGTCTATGAACTCTATAGGATAACAACATAATGTGTTCAGATTACATGATTGGTCTATGATCTCTATAGGATAACAACATAATGTGTTCAGATTACAAAATTGGTCTATGAACTCTATAAGATAACAACATTATGTGTTCAGAGTACATGATTGGTCTATGAACTCTATAGGAGAACAACATAATGTATTCAGGTTACATGATTGGTCTATGAACTATATAGGAAAACAACATAATGTGTTCATGTTACCTGATTGGTCTATGAACTCTATAGGAGAACAACATAATGTGTTCAGATTAAATGATCGGTCTATGAACTCTATAGGAGAATAACATAATGTGTTCAGATTACATGATTGGTCTATGAACTCTTTAGGATAACAACATAATGTATTCAGATTACATAATTGGTCTTTGAAATCTATAGGATAACAACATAATGTGTTCAGATTACATAATTGGTCTATGAACTCTATAGGAGAACAACATAATGTGTTCAGATTACATGATTGGTCTATGAACTCTATAGGAGAACAACATAATGTGTTCAGATTACATGATTGGTCTATGAACTCTATAGGAGAACAACATAATGTGTTCAGATTACACGATTGGTCTATGAACTCTATACGATAACAACGTCATGTATTCAGATTACATAATTGGTCTATGAAATCTATAGGATAACAACATAATGTGTTCAGATTACATGATTGGTCTATGAACTCTATACGATAACAACATAATGTGTTCAGGTTACGTGATTGGTCTATGAACTCTATAGGAGAACAACATAATGTTGTCAGAGTACATAATTGGTCTGTGAACTATATACAGAACAACATAATGTGTTCAGGTTACATGATTGGTCTATGAACTCTATAGGATAACAACATGATGTGTTCAGAGTACATGATTGGTCTATGAACTCTATAGGATAACAGCATAATGTGTTCAGGTAACATGATTGGTCTATGAACTCTATATGATAACAACATAATGTGTTCAGAGTACATGATTGGTCTGTGAACTATATACAGAACAACATAATGTGTTCAGAGTACATGATTGGTCTATGAACTATATAGGAAAACAACATAATGTATTCAGATTACATAATTGGTCTATGAAATCTATAGGATAACAACATAATGTGTTCAGATTACATAATTGGTCTATGAACTCTATAGGATAACAACATAATGTGTTCAGATTACATGATTGGTCTATGATCTCTATAGGATAACAACATAATGTGTTCAGATTACAAAATTGGTCTATGAACTCTATAAGATAACAACATAATGTGTTCAGATTACATGATTGGTCTATGATCTCTATAGGATAACAACATGATGTGTTCAGATTACATGACTGGTCTATAAACTCTATAGGATAACAACATAATGTGTTCAGATTACATGATTGGTCTATGAACTCTATAGGATAACAACATTATGTGTTCAGAGTACATGATTGGTCTATGAACTCTATAGGAGAACAACATAATGTATTCAGGTTACATGATTGGTCTATGAACTATATAGGAAAACAACATAATGTGTTCATGTTACCTGATTGGTCTATGAACTCTATAGGAGAACAACATAATGTGTTCAGATTAAATGATCGGTCTATGAACTCTATAGGAGAATAACATAATGTGTTCAGATTACATGATTGGTCTATGAACTCTTTAGGATAACAACATAATGTATTCAGATTACATAATTGGTCTTTGAAATCTATAGGATAACAACATAATGTGTTCAGATTACATAATTGGTCTATGAACTCTATAGGAGAACAACATAATGTGTTCAGATTACATGATTGGTCTATGAACTCTATAGGAGAACAACATAATGTGTTCAGATTACATGATTGGTCTATGAACTCTATAGGAGAACAACATAATGTGTTCAGATTACATGATTGGTCTATGAACTCTATACGATAACAACGTCATGTATTCAGATTACATAATTGGTCTATGAAATCTATAGGATAACAACATAATGTGTTCAGATTACATGATTGTTCTATGAACTCTATACGATAACAACATAATGTGTTCAGGTTACATGATTGGTCTATGAACTCTATAGGAGAACAACATAATGTGTTCAGGTTACATGATTGGCGTATGAAGTAAGGGATATAAGCCTCTAACAGTCCATTCTGTAAAATATTGGACAGGTCTGAGGCCGCAGGCCGAAGACCTGTTCAATATTTAACAGAATGGACTGTTAGAGGCTTATATCTTACTTAAAACATTGTTTAACACTTCGATAAAAGTTAAAATTAAAGAAAAAGCCAGCAAAGATTTATTTTCATCAAGTATGAAAATTGTTTTGTGAAAAAACTTTCTTTACATTAAAATATATCCTACATGTTGGCCCCGTTAAACAATAACTAAACTTAAAACAAATAGACAAAAAGAAAGTACAGCTGAAGGTAAACAACATGTATTGCTACATGAAGAATAAGACACAGTCACAGGGTATGCGTATCATGATTTTTACGTGCGCAAGGACTACTCACATTTTCTACTCATAGTTTCCGTGAATACCATTACATACGGTTTGTGTTTCAAAATGGATAAAATGATGAAAGTATATTTTAAATGCAAAAACGAAGAAAAAGATGTCGTTGCATGTATTAGTGATTGTGTTGTTTCAAACTTTGGATTAAATCAAATGTGTAATTGGAATCTATTCAGATACAGTATTCGGTGTGGATTACAAATAGGATATAGACAAAGCAGCTTATAATGGTTAGTTTTTATATATATTATATTTCAAAATGTAGTCCTCCTCTATTGGTTTCTTGTTTCTTCTTGGGTTTTATTTTTACTATGTGAATGAGAAAAGAAAAAGAATAGGATATGAAAACAGTATCTTGTCGAACCAAATCGAGTGCACCGCAGTCGATTTTATTACAAATATATATTAATTAATATGAACAAATGAAGAAGTAGCAACATGCAATCAGTTATATTCTTTTATTGGAATTTTCAAGAGACTGTACCCAAACGATACCACCTGAATACATCCTTCCCTTTCTGTTTTTGTTTTCTTTCTGCAAGGTCGTGTCGCTCTTTTTTCGTTTATTTGTTTATTGAGTCCTTTGTGTTTTATAAATGTTACCGAAATATATTCTTGTCTCGATTTTCTTTTGAAAAAAAAATCTCTCATAAAACGATCACTGCAAAAAAGTGCGAATCGGAAACACGATTGGTTTGTTTGACAGATAAAATGCGGTAATGTCTTCCTTTATTCTACTTTCCATATTCATCGTGGTTCATAAGCGAAGTGTAGCATTATATTCATATTTAAGCAATAATATCGGAATTAAAAAAACAATACTTCTAAATCAATTTAGAAACTTGAATATTTTTAAAACTAGTATAGTCCCCTAGTTCATGAAGGAAGTTCAAGATTCGCACTTTCTACACAGGATAAGGTTTAGTTTGTTCATGGCCCTTGTATTGTAGCATGATCTATCAAATTTAAAAAGAATTACTTCATTGCTTTATTCATTTTTAATTGTAGTTGAAAATGATGTTAGGAAAAATAAGAGCAACACCAGAGGTCAATTTTGATAGCCTAAAGACGGATGAGGATAACCCTTTTGAAAAAATAAATAAATTCATAAAATCCAAAGAACAAGACTTTCAACGAGCATAATCAACTTATTGAATTAGTCTTAAAAGAGACAACCCCAAAACATGAGAAAATGGCTGTGACATAAGTATTGGATGTGTTAAAAATCAATTTGAAAGTGATTTTTTCCTCGTTTTGATGAGTGACAAAGTTATTGTAATGGAAAGCGACTTTAATAAAATGTTTTTTTTTAATTGTCATTTGTTTTTTGGTTGTATTTAATGTTTACAAGATGAAAACAATTGGGGTAATTAATAGGTTTTTTATTTGAGTGATTTAACTATCATTTACCTGTAAGAATCAGTTATGCTACCTTTAGCTGTCCAATATTTTTAAGAAAGAGGAGGGCTATTCTTAAAAATATTGGACAGCTAAAGGTGACATAATGGTTTCTTACAGGTAAATGATAGTCCAATCACTGAAATAAAGAACAGGTAAAACAATATAATGACGTCACAACAATGTTTTAACTCTATAGGAAAACAACATAATGTGTTCAGAGTACATGATTGGTCTATGATCTGTATAGAATAACAACATAATGTGTTCAGATTACATAATTGGTCTATGAACTCTATAGGAGAACAACATAATGTGTTCACATTACATGATTGGTCTATGAACTTTATACGATAACAACATAATGTGTTCAGGTTACATGATTGGTCTATGAAATCTATAGGATAACAACATAATGTGTTCAAAGTAAATGATTGGTCTATGAACGCTGCAGGATAACAACATAATAGTTGTGATCAGGTATCATGATTGGTTTATGAATGATGCATAGTTACAATATAATGGTTGTAGTCGGGTTCCATGATTGGTCTATGAAAGCTGCAGGATAACAACGTAATGGCTATGGTAAGGTTTTATGCTTGATCCATCAACGACGATACATGGTGGCAACATAATGGTTGTGTTCAGTTTTATGATTGGTCAATGGATTCTGCAGGATAACACCATTATGGTTGTGTTTAGGTTTTATAATTGATCTATCACCGCTGCAGGATAACAACATTATGGTTGTGTTCAGGTATTATGAATGATCAATGAACGCTGCAGGATAACAACATAATGGTTGTTGTCAGGTGTTATGAATGGTAAATAAATGCTGCAAAATAACAACATAATGGTCGTGGTCATGTTTCATGATTGGTCTTTATGCTGCACGATAACAACAAACTGTTTGTGTTCAGGTTTTATGATTGGGATATGAATGCTGCAGGATAACAACTTAATGCTTGTGTCCTGGTATTATGATTGGTCTATACATTCTATTGGATAACAACATAATGGTTGTGTTAATATTTTTGGTTGGTCTAATAATGGTTGAGGTTAATATCATAATCGTTGTACTATGTACCATGACTGGTTAATGAACGCTGCATGATAACATCATAATGGTTGTGTTCATGTTTCATGATTGGTCTATATGCTGCAGGATAACAACATACTGTTTGTGTTCAGGTTTTATGATTGAGATATGAATGATGTAGGATGACAACTTAAAATGCTTGTGTCCTGGTATTATGATTGGTCTATAAATTCCATTGGATAACAACATAATGGTTGTGTTCAGGTTTCATTCTTGGTCTATGAATGATGTAGGATAACAACATAATGGTTGTGTTCAATTTTTATGATTGGTCTTTCAATGAAAGCTGCAGAATAATAACATATTTCATTCGATCAGGTTTCATGATTGATCTAATGAACGCTGCAGGACAACATCATAATGGTTGCGTTCATGTTTTTGTTTGGTCTATTAATGGTTTAAGTTAACAGCATACTTGTTGTACTATGTACCATGACTGATTAATGAAAGCTCCACTCGAACATCATTATGGTTGTGTTCATGTTTTATGATTGGTCAATATGTTGCAGGATAATAACATAATGATTGTGTTCAGGTTTTATAATTGGGATATGAATGCTGCAGGATAACAACATAATGGTTGTGTTCATGTTTCATGATTGGTCTTTATGCTGCACGATAACAACATACTGTTTGTGTCCAGGTATTATGCTTGGTCTATGAATGTTGCAGGATAACAACACATGGTTGCGTTCATTTTTCATGATTTGTATATGAATGTTTGAGAATAGCAATATAATGGTTGTGTTTAGTTTTCATGCTTGGTCCTTGAGAGCTGCAGGATTACAACATAATGGTTGTGTTCAGGTACCATGCTTGGTCTATGAATGTTGCAGGATAACGACATACTGGTTGTGTTTAGGCAGCAACCATTTGATTTTGTGGGGGGCTATGAATTTTTTTTTGACAAAGTTTCCAGTTTTGGAGAAAAAATAATTTGTTTTTGAACCTGAGAAAAAAATGTTTGTTTCCTCCTCAGCTGCCACTATATGTTATGCTAAAACTTGTCGCCAAAAAAAAAAATTGTGTTGCGCCGTAGGTGAAAAAAAAAGTTTGCCTGGGGAAAAAATCCATAGCCTCCTCCCGAAAATCAAATGGTTGCCGACTTAGGTTTAATGGATTGTATATGAATGTTGCAGGATAACAACATAATGGTTGTGTTCATGTTTCTTGCTTGGTCTATGAATTCTGCAGTATAACAAAATAATGGTAATGTTCAAGTATTATGATTGGTCTTTGAATGTCGCAGGGTATTGACAATATAAAGGTCATGTTCATGTTTCATGCTTGGTCTATGAATTTTGATTAGTCTGAATTTTGCTTGGTCTATGAATTTTGCAGGATAACATCATAATAATTGTGTGCAGGTATTATATTTTGTCCCTGAAGGCTGCAGTATAATAACATAATGAATGCGTTCAGGTTTCATGCTTGGACTTTGAATTTTGCAGGATAATAACATGATGGCTGTGTTCAGGTTTTATGATTGGTCTATAAATGCTTCAGGATAACAACATAATGGTTGTGTTCATGTTTCGTGCTTGTTCTATAAATGTGGCAGAATGACAACATACAGTTGCGTTTAGGTTTTATGATTGGTATAATAATGCTGCAGTATTACATAATAATGGTTGTGTTTATGTTTTATTATTGGTCTTGGAATGCTTAAGGATAACTGAGACTACTATAACATAGTAGTCTCAGAGGATAATAATAAAATGGTTGTGTTAAGGTTTTATCGTTGGTCTATGAATGCCGCAAGATAACAACATAATGGTTGTGTTCATGTTTTATGCTTGTTATATGAATTATGCAGGATAACATCATAATATTTGTGTACGGGTATTATATTTTGTCCATGAAAGCTGCAGTAAAACAACATAATGGATGTGTTCATGTTTCATGCTTGGTCTATAAATTTTGCAGGATAACAACATGATGGTTGTGTTTAGATTTTATCGTTGGTCTATGAATGCCGCAGGATAACAACATAATGGTTGAAATAAGGAATCATTGGTTGGTCTATGAATGATATAGGAAAACAAAATAATGGTTTTGTTCAGGTTTTGTGTTTGGCTATGAATTCTGCTGCAGGAAAAACAACAGATGTTGTCAGGTTACATTTTTGTTCTTCTATGTTTCAGTACATCACCAATTCGAATTCAAGAGGTGATGGAAACCCACTGCCTCTGAAGATTTTGAAGAATATCATGAAATCGAAAATCGAAGTACTGGTCCATGAAAATTTGAATAGAAATATCAATATTCTTTCTAATATTTTAACGTTCAAAGGGAGATAATGCTTTACAAATTTATAGATTATATGTTATTCGCGATCTTCTTGCAACTTTTTAATGATTTATAGTTTTAGTAACATTTTGATCATTAAAAACTTATTTCTTTAGTTAAGAATTTTGATTTAACATATAATCGATGTTGATCACTTTTCGAATACTTGTATTCCAAGAAATGTTAGATTTCTATTTTATCTGCCACTGGCTGTGCATGTTCATAATTTTCCATGGTGCAAAACTATCTATTTTTGGAAGAGGGTTTTTATTCTTATACATTAGTGTATGTAAAAAATGTTTAAAGTCTCAAGCAAATACCACCTTGGAAAAACTGCGTTATAAGCAGGAAGAACAAAAGTCATTGTTAATCTTCAATATTATTCTCTGGTTTCCTTCCTACCTGTTTTAACTGAAATAAAGGAGTTCTCGACCACTTTAACATAGTAGTAAATGTTTCAGAGCTTATTAATATGATACAAAACTTGGATACTATAATATGACTAAATGTTTATGTGATACTGACATTATTCTATAACTTAAATATGATAGATACATTTTCGTGACAGGAAATTGAAAGTTTCACATATTTAAACAAATTACTTTCAATAATGTGTTTCGTGACATATAGTCCGACCTGGGACATAATATAGTGACTTAAAAACAAATGTAAGTTTTACTTTTCATTTTTCTTTATTCTTTCAAAAAATCAATCTGAAAAGAAATGTAATATTTTTACAAAGACATTCATAATACATATTTCCTGTCTATGGGACTTGGTTGGGTATTTTTGGTTTTTTTTGGCGACATATTTAAACGATGTCTTGCATATCCCTGTACCATTTTGCATCTTATTTTTTTCCACTACACTGATGGATATATCGTTCGGTCGGATGTTTATAAATCAAATAACAATATCAACCTTCACTGCATGATGAAAGTAATTTAAAAAGCCTGCCTTCACTTGAAAGACCGTCATTAGAACATTTTTTTGTTACTGAACACCAATGTGTACAATAGAATAGGATAGAATAAAATAGAATAGAATATTTTATTTTCGAAATTACAGGCCATAACGGGATATCAGAGACATATAATATTATATGTCTCTGGTGATATTAATCAAGTACAATGATTGAAGCATTTAAGTTAACAACTGAGGTTAACAATAGGACGTATAAATATGATATAAAATATGATAGAATCATACAATCCATTTTTAACCCGTGTGTCTACACTTTATCCCCCGATTCGAAAACCATTTCTAAATTCCATGCTGTCTGTATTCTATCTCCCTCCTTAAACAAAATCAATGTTGGCTTAAATAAGATTCATTCTAGGCTGGTAGGTACATAAAACACTTAAAACAATGATTTTGTAAAAACATCTCTACAGTATGTGTGGTTAAACTGCGGATGTTGTTGTGCGTCAGCACGGCATCTGGAAATAAACTTCAAATTAACGCACTTCCCCACTTGATTTAGTATGATGAGAGTTGTGATAGGCGCTGCTGTATTTTATTTCAGTAACAAGTGTATATAATTTATCTATCTCAGGACTATAACACAATAATAATCCTTATTTTACAGCTCTCTGTACAAACAATCTATATTTCATATTCACAATCACGTTTCAAAATTCATAAATATTCATCCTTCATGGGAAATTGATATTTAATATCATGTTACTACACCATTTAGATATGTAAGAGCAATTCTTTATAAAAGTTCATTATAGACGAGTTTCTTAACACATGAACATTTTTATTTTTACTGAGCTGCGGGCAATTTGTGAAATGGTACAGGTCAACATAAATCGGAGGGATAATATTTTACAACATTGTCTTAAAGGGATATTATGTCTCTGAAGTACACAATAAAATATGAACTAATAAAATGATAAAATGAAACATGTTGGTTTAAATTCAGCTTGAGGAAACAGTTTGGTAAGTATTAAGCATGCTAGCTAAAATTCACTTTTCCAAATTTAAAACCCAAGTGTGACTGGGGAACAGAAATATATAGTTGCTCTTGGTCATTTTCCGACCGGCATTAAAATTCTTGCCAAAGTGGGGCATCCGTTTAGATTTGCGAGATGTTGAGTAAGATGTACAAGTATATGCAGTTACGTCCGACGTCCGATCAGAATTGGTCCGTTAAGATCAAATGTCTCGTGTAGAGAGAGTGCCGCGGCATGTTCTCTGCACGTTCAGAAACGAAATCTTTAAGCGTAGCGTAGGTGGCCTGCTGCAAAGCCAAACTTCTATCAGTATCAAATATACCCTCATTTTTCCAGTGGCAGTCCAAATTTCGTCGACTTTTGTTCCGGACGGTCACTTTTACATGGACCTTACTATTGTATTTATGGTGAATTTGTCCTCGTTCCAAACATGCATGAAATACTTGACACTGGAACTATTAGCAACCAATAATCAATCGATCAATTTCATAAAATCATTTAGATACACAGGTAATGATATAAATTAATATAGCATTGTCCGTCTACATCTTTCTGATGGGATGCTGATTCGTATTATTAAAACGGTCAGTTGGACCTAGCATTATGAAGACATAACATGTATAATTGACGATATTGACGTCATATACTTTGACATTTTCTTATCAAACGCGAATTTGCGCTATTTTTCAAAAGTATTGAAAATACCATATGATGAAGAGATATAAATTCGAAATTTGTCATTTATGAGGCAATTAATTTCGTTAGGATCGTTCTTATTTTCTAATCTGTGATGAGGTGAAAACAAATGCAATTTTTTCAAATTTTATTTGGGATATAATGCATAGCAAACTTTTCTAAAACAATTCTTGCTATAGAGGGATATATGAAAAGATAAAAAAATAGCCTTAAATTAAACATTAAAACTTATGGTTTATATTGAGAACTTGCTTCAAATTTCAGCCAACGCCAAAAACCGGGTTTGACGTTAGAACATAAATGTAGTACGAAGTTGATGTACTAAATTTCGCAGATTTTATGTGCAAAATTACAACGGAACATAGGAAAATGCATTTTATTCAAACTGAAATGTTACGCCGGACATCAACGCCATTATCAACGTAAAAGTAAGATGTGTGTGCTCAATAAAATAAATGTATAGTGCACATATTTATAGAATTAACTTTAAATAAGAAATACATGTCATTGGTGAAGGCCTCTCTGTAGAAATATGCATGTTGGTGGATTTATTTTGTATATGTTAATGGTTGCACACCAAACAGCAAGCTATTAAGGGCTTTAAAATATACTAGAATAAAACCATTCAAACCCATTATACATTATTCACACCTGAATGATGTTATTTGGTAGATTTAAAATACCTTTTTTATTTCCGAATTTAAGGGGTAAAAACATGACCGTTTACATGTCCGCCTGTACACAAGCGTCTGTAGTTTCAATAAAACAGACGGTGTGCAGTCATTTCAACCGATGAATGATGTTATCATGTTATTCATGCGCGGATATAGCCATTTTCATATCCTTAAGGAGTCCAACACACACACACAACTCATATACATTGGGGAATCCAATCATATTTCACCATACAAAAGCATTAATTGTCAAACAAAAAGGATGGTTTCAACCCCCGGAACACACCCCTTGATCTAGGCTACGATTTTATAGACGGCGTGCACAAAGTTGACCTCAACTGTAAAATATGCTTTTAAAAGTAGTTTTATACAACCGTGTTAATCATATATTTTAAATAGGAAGTTTTTTTTATGGTAAAATGATGAAAGCTAGACATTACAATCCCTTTGGAAACCCCTTTTTTTGACGATCAATGTATATTTGAATGGGAACATGTAATTTGACCCCCCTTTTTGTCCTGGGTTAGGAACACGGTACACCCCTTTTTTTTAAAGTGGCTGGATCCGCCCCTGGACGTAACGTTTATGGACTCGATTTGTGCTCGCCGTCCTAGTAATTTCAACTGGCCCAACCGTGACTATCGTAACTTATGATCATCGCACCAATAGACCACTTTCGAGTTCATCCGTCACCGGCAAAAAATCGTCAATTATGCACGCCTTTATGACGTCATTTACCAGATAGAGGGGGTCGCCTGTATCCCTGCACTATTTACGTCCAACAAGCGTCTTAGTGATCGTCTTTGTGCAGGATAAACTAGAAATAATGGTTGCTCTGTAGGTACTCTCTGACAATTCCCTAATGACAGCAGTGTTGATTGTCAATTTTGAGAATTCAATTTGCCGAATAATTCGTACAATATAGAATTATAGTTTTCCAACCACTCGCTCAACATTGAAGGGAAGTGACGACGCCCCTAAACGCACAAATGATGGTGATAAAGGCGCGTATAATTGACGAGTTTTTTTCCGGTGACGGATGAACTCGAAAGTGGTCTATTAGATTAGATTTTCTCATATTACTTAAAATATTCAAATAATCTGTTTAAAATCTTTTGGGGTAATATAATTTAGAAGGTCACGTCCGTATTTTAAACAGGGACCAATCAACATTGTGTAACTATTTACGGTGTGCTCGAATTGTTCACTGTAAAATCCGATTGCATTGTGATCTCAAATTGTAGAAGGGGAGATAATGCTGGCTATTTTGACACGCATGTCCACAAAGCAGGTCTCAGAATGTAAACAGTTGGAATATTAATAGATAATCTTAGATTACGTGTGTAAGACACTTTGCTAAGTATGAATTATAAGTGCGACTATTCTATATTGAATACTAAATGTAACATACATGGAGTAATACTGTACATGACGATAAGACGGGTAACGAATGGTGTAGCTCGCTTATGATACTGGGTAACTTATGGTCTGTCCTGGTCTGTTGATTTAGCGTTAGTATACTACGATAAAGTTTTTTGTTTATTTGATATTATTTCTGTTAATATTTTGAACTGACAAAAGAAATTTCCTGGGGTAAAGCAAAATTTTTAAAGACTCCTTTCGAAAATTGATACACCACAAACATCAAGACATGCAAGAGCTGATCACAAATTGGTATTTTATATAGGATAGCCATCGCCATTGACAGTAAAACCTCGTCTGACCCACTAAACAAGCCCCTGTGAGCTGATTGTCTACCATGTTTACAGTCAGGTCAGGTATTTATAGGGGGGTCTCATTGGGGGGTTCCGATCCCGGATCCCACTTACTGTTTTGTCAGATTCCCATATCCCGCTTACACTACATTGTGATTGTATGTATGTAAGCAATTCCCTTTTTTTTGTCATTTCCCGGGGCCCGCTAGACCTCATTTCCCGTTTTCACGACACAATTATTTGACTTTCACGTGTCACACTTACAAAATTTAGGCAATCCCCCGTCACCCTTAGACCCCAAACGAGACCCACCATACATTTGTATATATAGACAATAGCAGTGCATTGACTTGACATATCAATGATATACATGTATGGATGAGGCTTAGAAACAGATATGTCGTTGATATGTCAAGTCAATGCACTATTATTGTTTTATACTGCAATCTAGAAAAAAACATTTTCAATTATTGTTCAATGTGTTTACAGTGTTAATGTTGTTTATTTGATTAAATCTTGGCGAAAATCCCTCTTTAAAAAGACCACCTATCAGACAGAGATTTATACAACACAATGAAATCAAATGTACCATCACCTGTTGAAACCCGCAATTGATGGTGAACAAATTTGTTTGAGTATGGACTTAAATAGCAACACTAAGCATAAAACATAATGATTTGTAGGTTTCAAACAAAAATTAATATTAACGAGTAAAATATGTTTTTCCAAAAATGGTAAAAGAAATAAGTTTGAGTTGTTTATGCTTCGTTGTACGTATACGTTGGAAACAAAAACAGGTTGAAGAGGTTGTATGAATGATTAAGTATAGTTTCCGCAACTTCTATTTGAATATTCATGAGGAATTGTGATATCGGGTCAGTAACCGTATATATCTATCATGTCTATGACATAGAAATATACAGTCAACGTACATTTTTTGTATTTTGACTGCTTAAATAGAGCAAGTGCATAGTCTATTATTTTAGCCTGTTTAAGTGCATATATCTTATACTTGCATTAAAAAAAGTCCATTCCTGCATGGGGGTTGGATACACAGGCACGTGCCTATAAGTTTGATTTTTACAGTGGATGACCATGAGGACATTCTGGTGTATTGTTGCCACAGACATTTATATCTCAAAACGTTTTGCAGGAAAATGTAAATGCCTACTCAAAACAAGTCTATTAGACAAATGATTATAACAGAAGAGTGTCCAACATGCAATTGCACTGCACTATTATTAGAATATTAGAATGGGATCAGTGTTCTCCCCAGACATTTTATTTAATATTGTGATCAACAGGTAAATTTGGAAAACCATCTTGTTTCTTTAAACTAAAACATCACATACACAACATAATCTATAAAAAAAACAATCCAGATACCATCACACATTGTCACATTAAAAAAATATAGCATCACATTACTATGAATGCTTCAAGGTTCCAGGTGAGAACACGGAGAATAATATACAAATGGATGAAAAATATATATTTCTGTTAGTTACTACATTTTGATAAAGAAAGAGCAAGGAATTGTTATCTAATCTTATAATAATATGTTCAAAATTCTACCTTACATGTAGCTTGTATTATTTCTGTTTAAATGGTGGGTCAAATTAAAGATTCTTTCTTCACGTTAAATTGATATGGTTTTATATTTTTTCAGTGGATAATTGTTCCTGAGATTCATGCATAGAGAAAGATTTGTTAGAGACATTGCTGAAACAGATTGAATGATAGAGGCAGTTCTTGAACAAGTTAATTAATAGAGGCCGTGTTGGAGCAAGTTAATTGATAGAGGCCGTGTTGGACCAAGTTAATTGTTAGAGGCAGTGATTGAACAAGAATTAATAGAGGCAGTGCTTGAAGAAGTTGATTAATAGAGGCATTGTTGGAGCAAGTTAACTGATAGAGGCAGTGCTTGAACAAGTTATAAAATTTAAAGAATTCGCTCATCCATAATGACCAAGCTGATTCTACAAATATGGAAGAATTCATGAACCTACTGATTTCTAAAACAGTCTTTTGTAGCATATGGTTTGATACAATTCAGTTAGAAGTAACATAAAAAATAACCACAATGATATTTAAAAGATTTTGGGAGCGACTGAAGACCAATTATCTAAGAGGCTCTCCACTTCATCGTGTAGGACGAACTAAGACTTTAGTTTCAGCTGTTGTTTGTCTAAGTTTTCTGTCTTTTATTGTTTTCACATATCATTTTCTAAATTCAAGTCCAGTGCACCGAATAGCAAACCCACCAGAACCTGCCATAACATGCCGTATGAACAACCTTCAGAAATCTATGTTCACGCCAAAGGATCACACTTCAAAAGAAAGACTTCATATAGGTGCTAGAGTTTTAGTTTTTGTGGAATCTCAATATTCTAAAGCTGCCAAACAAATCACCAGTTCTCTTCAGTATGCCCGTATTGATTACAAATTAGAAAACACAGGTCACAATTTACCTATTCTTACCCATTCCGATAAAGGACGATTTGCTGTAATTATTTTTGAAAGTCTTGAAGCTTATGTCAACATGGATAATTGGAACCGACAGTTGTTAGATAAATACTGTCAAGATTATAAAGTTGGAATGATCATTTTTGTACACTCTGCTGACGAGTACGGCATTGAAAAAGAAAAAGTTCCAGGTCTGCCATTGATATTAAGGTATAACGTTGCCGTTAAAGACTATCGCTTAAATGCATTCACTGATATATGGCGAATAACAAAACCAGGAGAAACAGTTTTAGATAATATAGAAGAAGATGATTGGGTTGTGTTTGAATATAATCATTCCACCTATGAACCTTTGTCTTACGCAAAACTAGCACCTCCTCCTTATTTAAATTCTCGTTACATACCTGACAATTCTACGGTCGTATGTGCTTTGCTAGATCGTGGAACATTAGATGGCATACAAAGGATATTTTTTGGTAATGATTTAAGTTTCTGGGTACATCAGATGATATTCATTGATGGTATATCATATTTGTCACATGGCAAGCTGAGTTTTGATTTAGAACGATACATTCTAGTGGATGTTGATGACATATTTGTTGGAATAACGGGAACAAGAATGACAGCAGACGATGTAGAGGTAAAAGAGTTTTATCATCTAGGATGAAAACTATAAGAAAATTGAAAAAAATATAGCATTCTTGACCATTTGTAATGAAGTATATACATGTATATATATTTTTTCAATTGTGTTTGAGCTGTTGGGTTTCTGTATCAATAATATTTTCTTCACTAAAAAGGGCAATCTTTTTTCATCATTTGTTTTGCTTAAAGTCACAAGTAAAATTTTAAATGTTTAATGGTTATATATATATATTGGTCAATTGGTATGTTTTATTAGCTAAATATATGTATAAATAACTCAATGAGAACCCTGATTTGCCAGATCTCCTTAGAGTAGTTTTTCATTGTATTGATTTTTCAAAGATTAAACTTAAACCTACAGGCATTTTATTAGCAACATGAACAAAATAAAGAAATTTTGAATATATTTCAAGCTAATAAAAATTTTGATTTTTTTTCAGGCTATGGCAAAGACTCAGGAAAGACTTCAAAAGGAAGTCAGCAACTTCCATTTTAATCTAGGGTTTTCTGGTTGGTTTTATCAACATGGAACTTCTTTAGAAAATGCAGGCGATCAAAAGATTCTTGGTAGGTGCCTTTACAGAAAGACAGTTGTTAGATATAAGAAAATGTGGTATGAGTGACAATGGGACAACTCTCCATCCAAGTCACAATTTGTAAAAGTAAACCATTATAGTACTGCCTTAAATGTGGAATAGCAAGCTATAAACGGACCCAAAAATTACTAATGTTAATCCATTCAAACAATTAAACCATTGATTCAAGCAGGAAAACCAACAGTCTTAACTATATAAAAACAGGAAGCATGTATGAACCACATCAACAAACGACAACCACTGAACTTTAGGTTCGTGACTTTGGACAGGTGCAAACAAAGGCAGCTGGTTTAAACGTTTTAAAAGGTCCCAACCTTCACCAAAACCTGAAACAATAGTGCAACATTGCAACATAGAAAGACACACTATAAAATATCAATGAAGTGTACATTTTGTAGTCTTCATATAAACTTTTAATAAGGTAAAATTGAAAAATGATTCTTGAATTTATCAGATTTATATGCAAAAAATTATGAATGCAGACATTCTTTATGGTGTAGTGGAGTAATGCATCTATATAGTAGGTGGATTTCTCTTTAAAACTCCAGTTAGTCCTGAAAATTTGACCATGTTTTTGTTAATTTTCTTGAACAAAATTTCAAACAAAGTACATGCAAACATACAAAGTAAACATAAATTGTATTTTTGTGTTTCAGAGTACAGGAATAAATTTTGGTGGTTTGGTCATATGTGGAGACATGAACAAGGACATAAGTTTGACCAAGCTAAATTAGAAACATCTATGATTAAAAATTACCAATTTGCCAAAGTGAGTAACAAATGTTTTTAGACAATTTTTTCTTCTTTATTATTTCCTTTTTCTATTATTACAATTTTTTGGTTTTATCTTTCTGTTTTGCAATAAATGGTTATTTTGTGTTATGGATATTAAAAATTGCAGTAAGGCAACAACTTGTATACACAAAAGTGCTATCTCAGATTTATTTATGTTCATCACCATACCTCAATAGAAGACTAAATCTTGTCTGAAATTTTGATTGTACATCAAAACCAGTGTAGGTTTCTAACTCTAAACCATAAGTTTGTCAAAGGCAAGCTAAAATTACCAAGGTTGGCAGTAAAAATGTTTTGCTATTTACAGGAACACAATATACCAGTGATGCATCAGTATGCTGTGGCTCCCCATCATTCTGGTGTCTATCCTGTACATGAACCACTCTACCAGGCATGGAAAAATGTGTGGGATATACGAGTAACCAGTACAGAGGAATATCCTAGACTTTATCCTTCATGGAAGAGGAGGGGATTCATTCATAAAAGGGTTATGGTTAGTTACATGCAAAACTCTAGAAATTTATATTTTGTTTAAACTTTGTAACATCTTTGACTGTATAATATCATGTTTATATAATCTAGCTAAGTCTTCTACTTATACTAAATTAAGCAGTCTGGTTTCAATATTCATATTCGGCTCATTTTCAAGAACAAGATGTACACAATAATGCACTCAACTTTTTACCTCAGACTGATATAAAAGGATTTTGAAAAAAAAAGTTATAATTGCATTGACACATGCTTCAATTATGAATTCACTATTAATAGTATTTTTTTTTTTTTTATTATTTTGAGGGGATGAATAATTTGATTTTGACTTGATTATGGATTTACCTAATACTCTGTTAAAACCTTTCAGGTGCTACCTCGTCAAACATGTGGTCTATTTACTAAAACATTGTACATTGATACCTATCCTGGTGGAAGGAAAAAGTTAGATGACAGTATACAAGGGGGAGAACTCTTCAAAACATTCCTATACAATCCTGTAAGTAACATTGAAATTAATGTCGTGGGAATATTACCACAGCTACTATTTACAGAAGGTAATGGTCAAGTAAAATATGTGCAATAACATTAATGGTACCAATTTTCCTGCACCAGATGCGCATTTCGACAATACATGTCTCTTTAGTATACACAAAAAACGCATTCTAATCTCTTAAAATTTTGTATATATATTTAAGTTCATTTAATTTAAAGTCTGAAATAGTGTCATATTTTCTTTGACGGTAAAAAATAGGGTCATATTTTCTTTGACGGTAAAAAGCATAATTGTGACTAGGTGAAATAAACATACCATATAGAGGTTTATTTTTGCAGCTGTAAAATTTCATGATTTTCATTGAATAAGGTATACAAAATACTTTGGTGGTTATTATTTTGGTGGAGTCAAACTTTTTTCATAACCTTTGCATTTGCACTTCTAAATAGGCGGAATTTATTTTGGCGATTTTATTTTATTTGGGAAAATTTACACCCTGTGAAAATATCCCGCTGAAAATAACCCGCTATATGGTATTGGTACATGAAAAATGTCAAATTTGATATACAGAGAACCAATATGTCTGACTTTGTATTAAATTTCAGATTACTCTTGTATTGTAGATAAACATTTACATGACTCATATGGGTAATTATGCAAATGACAGACTAGCTTTGTATACATTTGAAAGTGTAATCAAATTTGTTAAATGTTGGACAAATCTGCAGCTGAAACAGGTTACACCATTAGAAATGGGCATTAAATATTTTGAGATGTATCCTGAAGATAAAGAACCAGTTTGGCAGGTAAGAGCTGTGAATATTATGTATAACCTTCACTGAAACTATAGAGGTCAGTGCTACAAATAAATGATGTTGTTCAGTAGATACACATATCTCAAAATATCTATGAGTAAAAAATTAATAATGAAACACTATAATCAAATTGAACAGCAATGAATTTTACATATAGGATTAAGATACTTGTCCAAGTCAACAAGTGTATTAATTTTACACAACTAAAAAAATGTAAATTCTAATGGCTGCTGTACAATGAAACACACTGTCCAATATTATATGTCATTAACTTATAACCTTTATATCACAACAAAGGTTTTCCGTGGCTATTCATAGAACACCTAAAGAAGCAGTGAATAGCAGTGGAATATTCTTTTCAGAAAATATGTTCAGTATGTTTAAAGTCAATTTATTGATTCTTTATAGTTCTAGTAGTAATATTCATAAAGATGAAAGATATATACTGATTTATAAAACTGAATGCTTCACAAATAATTCAAATTTTGTCATGTTCCAGTTTAGTTACTGTCATACCTTACTGTTTTCAGGATCCATGTGTGTATAAAAGACATTTACAGATCTGGTCTGCTAACAAAAGCTGTGATAGACTGCCAAAATTCCTTGTGGTTGGTCCACAGAAAACAGGTATTATTAGTTATAAACTTGTAATGGGTGCGGTTTAAGTCTTACAGTATCACTGGTTGTTGTGCTGCAGCTCTATGGGATATTTAAATCTGTGACTTTGTATCATATTGTATGATAAAATGATATTTACACCCCCAACAAATCAAATTTGAGGTGATTGAAATACATAATGAAATCCACATTTGCACCCCAAAAAGTCAATAGCATTTGATATTCCAACAAAAAATTAAACAAAGAAGATAAAATTGAATGAAATATGCAATATTGAGAAAAACTGTGCTATAAGCTAAGACATGTAAGATGTGTAGTAAATGATACAGTTTATAAGTCCTCTCTTCCATTTCTATGTAGACAATATTAAAGACTTAAAATACATCTTTTTTGTTTGTCCATCCAGTAATCTTATACACTTACTAAAATGATTTTAGTGGCACTTAAAATAAAGGAAGTGAACAAAATGCTGATGTACATGTCCCCCCCTCCCCCTTCAAAAAAGAAAGAAAAGTTGTGATACATATATATTGCTTAAATACTAAATGAATTAATACTTATCTTATTTCAACTTCTGTACTAATTTTTAAACCTGATAAAATTGAGAATGGAAATGGGGAATGTGTCAAAGAGACAACAACCCGACCAAATAAAAAAACAACAGCAGAAGGTCACCAACAGGTCTTCAATGTAGCGAGAAATCCCCGCACCCGGAGGCGTCCTTCAGCTGGCCCCTAAACAAATATATACTAGTTTAGTGATAATGAACGCCATACTAATTTCCAAATTGTACACAAGAAACTAAAATTTAAATAATACAAGACTAACAAAGGCCAGAGGCTCCTGACTTGGGACAGGCGCAAAAATGCGGCGGGGTTAAACATGTTTGTGAGATCTCAAACCTTCCCCTATACCTCTAACCAATGTAGAAAAGTAAAAGCATAACAATACACACATTAAAATTCAGTTCAAGAGAAGTCCCAGTCTGATGTCAGAAGATGTAACCAAAGAAAATAAACAAAATGACAATAATACATAAATAACAACAGACTACTAGCAGTTAACTGACATGCCAGCTCCAGACTTCAATTAAACTGACTGAAAGATTATGATTTCATCATATGAACATCAGGCACAATCCTTCCCGTAAGGGGTTTAGTAACATACCATCATAACATATATGAGAAGAACATAACCAGTGTCATATTTGATTATTTTCAAGGTACAACAGCTTTATACAAATTCCTGCAGATACACCCAGCAATATTAGCAAACTACAACAGTCCTGATACATTTGAAGAAGTACAGTTCTTTAATGGTAATAATTACCACAAAGGCATTGATTGGTAAGTACTAATACTGTGTATTCATTTAATTTTTGTGTGTACCTATTTTCGTTGATTGAGGAAATTTTTCATTTTCGTGCATATTTGATTTCATGGCTTTGCCAAAGTCTGAATACTCTCCTATATGAAATTTGGAAATCATTGGCCATTGAAATTTGTGGTTACCAGGTAACCACGAAATCCATGAAAATTGGTATCCAACGAATAATAAATGGTCTTTCTGTTGTACATATCAATTTTAAGTCAATACTTTTATTCCCTTATCTAAATCCATGATCAGTTAAACTCTAGCAAATTAGCAGAAAACTTATTTTTAGCATGTTTGTTTTCAAGTAAATAACAATGTTCTGAATAGATCTTGCTTGAAAAATATAAAACCAATATTTCTTTTTCAGGTATATGGAGTTTTTTCCTGTACCTGGCAACGCTACCTCTGAATTCTTGTTCGAGAAAAGTGCTAATTATTTTGATGGGGAATTAGTTCCATATAGAGTTCATTCATTACTGCCAAAAATAAAAATAATTTGCATTCTCATTGATCCTGCCAAAAGAGCATATTCTTGGTATCAGGTAAGCTATGATGATATGCAATTTTGATAAATGATTTCTTTTAAAACCTCAAAAAGTACAAATTGGGATAAATATTAAGCGATAGCTTACATGAGATCTTTTTAGTTAAGATTTTTAAGTAATGTTTTTTTTTGCACTATTTATTGTTTTTAAATTTTTAGTATTACAGAAAAAAGCAAAATCAGTATCAAAGGTTAATACTAATACTTTCACATAGAAACACCGTTGACCTCGGTAAAGTGATCTGCTGTCTAAATATTTCTCTAAATATATGTTTTCCATAGCATGAAGATTGGTACCTCTCACCTCTTTACAGGGGCCTTGGTTGCCGAGTGGTCTAAGTAGTTACTACTGTAATCACTAGCCAGTCAACAGTTGGGTTGTGAGTTTGAACCCCACTCATGCGGATGCACTTGACCTCAATCTTAATTGATTAGGATTACCAATTTTCCTATCGAAGGTTGTGGTTTTCTCTAGGCACTCTGACTTCCTCCACCAATAAAAACTGGCCACCATGAAATAGACTAAATGGGGTGCTTTAAAGTGGCATTAAAACACCAAAACTCAATCAATCACCTCTTTACATTCCAAACTGAGTGGCCAGTCCCAATTATTCTGTTATAATAATTATTTTGCAAGACTAAGCATGTTATTTTTTTTACATCTTTGTTACACTGTTGTGATACTTCCCTTTATGTTAGTTTAAAGTGAGAAGCACAAACTTTGGTAAAGTCCATTTTCAGAACTTAATATTTCTTAGATAATGTACAGTGTTCCAGCTAGGCCGTTTTCAGAGGGCGCGGCGCCCCCCTTTCCCGAGTGGCGCCCTGTGCCCTTTTTACAGTTTCCAGGGCGCCCTGCCTTTTTTGAAGATCGATTGTATATTAATTTGTTCGTATTGATATGATACGTAATTACTAAATTTTACCTGGGGAAAAGTTTATCACTTTGTTTACGACCCCAAGCTAATCAACGGTTACAACTGGTGTCATAATCTGTTGTTATAGGTAATCTGTTTATCGGATGGATCATTAATGATCATCAACATTAATTCATTCAAATAGAATCGGTCAGTCGGCAATTATCTTTGAAGAAATTTGCATACAACAACTTGGGCACAATTTGCGATGTTTACTGTAGTTTCATGTAGGAAACGTAATGACAGAAAGTTGAAATCTATAATAAACTCGTTGAAGACATTGTTTTACTTGTTTTCCGTGAAATAAATAGAAAATTCAGACGTATTTGTCATTGACTGCCTTCATTTTTGATACGAAAATAACAAAATCGGCCACCATATTGTGATCCTATTTACATCATATTTACGTACTGTTTATACTCCTCCAAAGAAGGAGCACACCTGAATAAAGAAAGATAACTCAATCTGATTTTTCTCCTAGCATTGAGTAACCCATTTACATATTCTAAAATATGTCTACATACTTCTTGCTTAAGAATATTTATGTTTAGGTATTTATTTTGAGTTATGGGAAAAGTTAAAGAGGGTCTTAGTAGCAGTGTTGGTAGGGTGCCTTGGTTATCTTTTTCTGTATTCTTTATTTTTGATACAATTTTTCACTGTTGCTATATATCCTAAAATTGTGCATTTACTGAGCACAGCTGTTTTGTGCTGTATTGCCATTAAGCACAGCAGGGGTAGAAAGGTGAAACTTGTAAAATGTGGCAGACCATAGAAACAGAATAAAACAGGTGACCTTTCAAATTAAAACATACTGCATATAAAGTTCAACTGTGCCAAGCAATGATCAAAAAACTTGTGTGACAAGCTGCTTGACAAGTTTTTCAGCCTAAAAAGTAGAAAGATAGAGTTCTATATAGGCTAATGATGTTGTTCTTGTATAACCTGTGATTCAACGAATAAACACAATGTTTGATTAATATCTTTTATTAAAATATGCCCTTTTCATATTATCATATCGCGCGTTAAATCCTAGCTGGAACGCTGATGTAAAATATATGAATATGTTTCTTATAACAGGAATGCAACTGTTTAAGAGCTTTCCATCGAAATTAGATTACAATAGATATTAGCATTAGTCGTAAATATCTTCTGCAGCTATTAAATGATTAAATTGTTTATTCTTTTCTCTTACAGCACATGCAGGCTCATGGTGATCACATAGCAGGCAACTATACATTTCATGAGATCATTACTGCTCCAGACAGTGCTCCTAGGAAAGTGAGAGAATTACGCAATAGATCACTCATACCAGGAATATATGTTCAGCATTTACAAAAATGGTTGGAATTTTTCCCCTCCAGACAGGTTAGTGAAATTATTTCATTTATTAAGATACAAAGAAATAACATAGAAAAAAAACGACTATTGAAATTGATTGATTGCTAGATTTTAAAACCACTTACTTGACATATCATTATGGTTTTATTTTCCTGACAATTAGTCTTACATAGATGTCAGCAGGTTAAGAATGATAACTTACAGAAAACTCCACCTTACAATTTTTGTATTGCTTGTAGTGTAGATCTTTGCATGTTGTCTGCTCCATAGTTTCTGTTGTCTGCTCTATGGTCGATATGTTGTCTCTTTGACACATTCCCCATTTCCATTCTCAATTTAATTGATCAGAACAATTTTAGTAAGTGAAGAAATATACTGTATTCTGGTAAACATTTAACTCTCTATGTATGAACATATGATCTCTCTTTACTTACTGAATATTTTCCTTTGAAATTCAATAACTGATATATGGGGATCCAGATATACAGATATGCAGATTAAGTAAATTGTAAGCAGTAAAAATGGATTAAAATTGATTGATTTGTTTAAAAAAACAAAACATTTTGAAACCAGTATGATGTCCATGGATAGATTTGGACTGTATAAGAATTCTTATCCATGTCAACTTATTTTTTAGATTTTTATAATTGATGGAGGTCGGTTAAAAAGTAATCCAGTAGCTGTGATGCACAATGTCCAAAGATTTTTACATATAGAGCCTCACTACGATTACAATGACTATTTAAGGTAGGTAGAGCAGAAAACAATTTTTATGTATTACTAGAACACACCCGTGATATCACGGGTCCGTGACTGAATTAAAGTATATAACTATGCGCAAGCCTTATTTTAGTAAATAGTATTGTCATCTGATAAAGTTATGCCGATTATAAGATACACAGTTTTTCTCTGCTTTCAAATCATTCTGTTTGAACCCGTCGAACTGGAACTTATCAATTATTGGTAATATTAATTATTTGGAAAAAAGCAGCTCCTGGAATGGAGTACTTTTTAATCAACAGCATTGTCCTAAATTAGTTATAAATAAAGTTGAATTCTTTGATTCGCTGTTTTATGTCATGCCCACTCACAAATTGAAAACTGTACCCATACGCCAGATTTTTAGTATTCGTATTGTTATCTTAGAAAGTCTTACTGATTAAAATACTACAATAGGTAACAATTTGACAATTTAGTAGTGTCAACCCTGTGATTATGACCCGTGAATATAGCATAGTAATCCTGAATACACCGTTAGGTGGTGTGCCTGTCAGATGCGGAACGTACATATAAGGTAATATGTAACAGGTGAATATACTATTGGTATGGGTATCGGACTCGACCCGGAACTTCTTAATTATTGGCAATATTAATTACGTGGAAAACAAAAGGGCCTGGAGTGGTGTAATTTTTAATCTACACCTTTGTACTATATTAGTTATATATAAAGTTGAATTCTGTGATTCGTCGTTTTTACGTGATGACAAATTGGACCTCGTAATTTTAGTATTATAGATATCCAAAGATTTCCATACCTGTAAATTTTATGGTATACCATTCACAATTTAAAGCATCTGACCAGAATACTGCTACGAGAACATTTATTTTATTCAGAATTTTTCATGAAAATAGGTTATCTTCAAAGATACCATTTGAAACTATTACCCCTAAATGACTGTTAGTTTGGTATAAGGGGGAAATAATTAGATATTGTCAAATGTAACCAAATTTGTTTTCTTTTTTAACAGGTTTGATTCAAAGAAAGGATTTTTCTGCCAAGTGTCATCAGCCAACAAAAGTGATTGCTTGGGTCGCAGCAAAGGTCGGCATTACCCTCCAATGAACGAAACATCAGTAGAATTCTTAAAACAGTTTTACAGAAAAAATAATGTAGCATTATCTAAACTTCTAAGTAAACACAAGTATAGGATACCAGACTGGTTAGAAAAAGAATTAAGTGATTGAAATATGACAAGTTTTATTGATACCTTAGACCCTATGTGATTAATTTTCTGAATCTCACTGATGCATGTTGGGAAATCTGTTGTTTTCCTGTCATGAAAAATGGGAACAAATCTGTTGATTGAATTTTGTACAAGTTTCAGTGAAACTATCATGGCAAGGAAATACCTTAAATATTCCTTATGTTTTCGTATAGTTTAATGAATTTAAAGAAATCTTGTGACTAATACTTATGATCATATTAGAAAATTCTTATTGTAAATTGGAATAATTTGGTGCTGACATATTTTAGCAGTTTCATTAAGGAGGTAGAGGTGGAGTTATCAGCACTTGTTTCAAGAGTGAGTATTTATGGTAACTCCAGAAACATTCAATAGATTCTTAAATATGTTGATTAATAAAGGGTCACATCCAAAAGCTGGCAAAAAGACAAACTACAATTTATAGTCATACATATACTTCGTAAAGTAATTTTGTCACTATATGAATCTTTTCAAATTTCAAGTGTGTAAGACTTGAACTATTCACATACCAAACATAATGTTTTATGAGATGTAAAAAATATTGTACAATTAAAATGTATGCATTTTAATTTATTTATTTTTTTGTGTGTAAATGTTTTGTTTGTGTGTGTTTCATTTTTTCACTTGAAAACAGGACACAAAATCAACTAAAATATAATCATATTCAAAGACCCCATTTTATGGTAGAACAAATAAAGACTGTCTTCCCAACCTGTTTTTATTTTTTACAATTCAGCATCGGAGTTCCAGTATAACCTAAGATTAATTATTTTTTAGCAAGTATGCATTTTATTATTGATCTTTTTTTAAATTAAGAAATTATTTTTCAACAATTTTTTTAATACACTTAACGTAAGGGTACCCAAATTGCACCTATTTAGAAAAAAATAACAACAAAAATCTTACAAGATTTCCTAGAGACTAAACAATTTGTATTTTTATGATTTGATACTATGCACGTCTCCCAACATAGGTAAACATATTCAGATATACACAAAACGTTCACAGTATTTATCAACAGATGGACTGTTTACTGAAAAAACAAAATGTACGAAAACGACACCATGCGACGTCATCAAAACGTCATCTTTTTAAAATTAGCAAATACAATATATTACAACTATCAATTTCGTAAAATATGAAGAGTAAGCATGGACAAATATCCAATTGTTCAAAATATTTGAAGAAATTAAACAAAAGCCCGGTTATTAGACTTTTGACAATGTGAATCTAAGCATGGATGCAATTTGGGTACTCCTCATTACAGAATCATGGATAGTTTGGAGGTTGATTCAAACCCATTTTTGGGTACCGTCACGTTATATGTATTAGCTTATTGTGTTTTTACACATTAAAACAAGCATTTAATGTAATTTGACAAATTTTTAATTTTAGTGTTTCTTAGTTTTCATATATACTAGTATATTAAGTAGAAAAATGTGTGAACTCAGTGTAGTTATTAGATTATTTTTTTATTTGAAATCTCATGGAATTGTTCATATTGAACCATTGCTATGGTGCTTTTATTCCTATTATAAATTTTGCTGTGTATCTGAAAATGTAAGATTGTGACTTGTATATTTATATGACAAATTTCTCTTTAGAATGATTTATTTTTCTGTGCATCTTACTATTGAATATGGTGAATGCAATTTCTGGATTTGTTAACAAAGAATATTGATGTCAAATACTCAATGTAAAGAATAAAGCTTTAAAATGAATAAAATTGATATGTGATATTAAACAATGTATTGGCTTTACTTTTAAGTTTTCATTTTTTCGGGTTTTGAATTAAGAAAAAGACCTATTTAACAAGGGTAAGTTTGACATGTTTAACTTTATGAACAATTAAAACAGTTGAATTTTAAAGTTAATACATGTGTGAACATTTTAAACAATACCTTTCTTCATTTTTCCAGATTTTTACCGGTGTAGAATTTGATTTGAAACGCAATATAACGAACAAATGATTTAAAAAAATGTAAACTGATGAAAGGCAGCATGTTGAAAGAAATACACAATTAAGAAAATTGTACGTCATATCTTGTGTGTGTCTTTGTTTTGTTTATGAATACAAAATTGTTGAGCTAGAATATTGACACATTATATTAATGTGCTTATCATTCCCTCATACAATTCAATATTTTTATTTATCAAAATGATATGGCTTTGATATTAAACTAACGTTGTTATCATATCTGTCTATAATTGTTTAAGAATATGGTAGACATTCTGGATATTATACTTCGCTATATTCTATAATATTCTAATGATTTTTTTTTAAAATATAAATATTGTATTTTATAATTCCCACCTAGAGATATGGAGGAGTTCATAGCTGATAGGAGGCGTTCATAGCTGATAGGAGTCATACTATAATTGTAATTACAATTATTTAAAAATTACAAGTCCTGTAAATTAAATTTGTGAAGTATAGGCAAATTTAAACTTGCATATAGCAATGTATTTTTCAATGCATAAGTTTTATGCACATTATTTAATTTTATATTAAAAACACTTTTTAATTTATGTATTGAAATTGTAGTATACCCTTTATAAATATGTTCAGATCTGATCCTTGTAGAGATTTATCTAATTTTGTATCAAATTAAATTTTTGTGAACTGATTTTTTTTTCTTTAAAAATATCATAAATTTTGTTAGTCTTGTTTGACATAGAATTTGTACTTATTTTTTATTTTCAATGAATTATGAAAAGAGTAATACATGGATTATTATTTTATCTTATCTAAGGAGCACTGAAGTATATGTATAGAAGAGTTGGATAAAACCTTTTTTTAGAGAAATTACTATGTAATTATTGCTTTAAAGGTGACATCGCTGGACACGGTGACCACCTGTTTTAGACTGATATTCAGGGTTTTAAGTTATATTATTTTATTGTTATGAACTTTTGCTTTTTTAGAACCATGCAATTTAATAATAATGATTTTTTTTTTAAGTTTTCAGATAAGTTGACCAAAAGTTTCCAATTTTTAGCGGAAAATTCTAACTTTTTAAGATTTTAGTATGACTGGCTGGGATAACGGGCACAGGACGTTTGCGCTTTTTTACCTGTAAAACGATAGGACATTTGCGCTTCAAATACTATGGACATTTGCGCTTTAAATTTTGAATCACCTGTTTTAAATTGACCGGACATTTGCGCTTTTTACCTATAGTCGTCCACCTGTTATTTTAATGAGAAGTAATATTACGTAGATGAATTTTACTTATATTTCTCATTATTACGATAAATGGTGCAGAATCCTTCCTTGTCCACTTTAATAAACAGTTCTACTCACTCAATCTGCTAAAACAGTGTTTTTTTTTAAGATTATCATCTAACAACAGTCGTTGGATTACATTACGATTTGTTATATTGATGAACAGGCACCCTAGAATTGAGAACTTGATTATTCATTTGAAATATGGGCGAAATACCAGTCAGAACAGATAACAATAGCTATATTTTTTTCAGTCCTTGGGCTTCAGATATCAAGCGAAAACTGACCAGTGATGAATGTACGTGTTTTCATGTCTTTAGAATTTTTTCTTTTACTAGTTTTAGCTGTATATAAACTTTTTAACATATATCAATAAGCCAAGCCCGGATAAAAGAGGAGGGTAGTCATTAAAACCAAATATTGCAAAAGCGCAAATGTCCTATGTAAAAAGCGCAATTGTCCATTTTTAAAAAGCGCAAATGTCCTATGATTTGAAGCGCAAGTGTCCAAAAATAAAAGCGCAAATGTCATATGAAAAAGCGCAAACGTCCCACGCCGGGGATAACACACTTAGGCATTTATGAAACCATGAGACCACCAATTCAAGCATTATTCATAGGAAGATGGTATTTGTAACAAAACTTTTACTTATAGGAAAGCTTCATTATTTCTTTATACTTTAGAGTTTGGTTTAAAAAATTATTGAAATTATAACCTTTGATATATGATTAGCATCTTTAGATAAGTGTTGCAACCTACAGGCATTATTAATAGTGAATTTTTATGATAAGTTTTTTTTAACTTCTAATTTACAGAACGTTTAGAATAGTTATGTACTTTTTAAATTACACTTGTATAGTTGATATTTTTTAAATGGAATGAATAGAATGATGTACATAACTGTATTTTTATACTAAAGTTAACCCAGGTTGTGATATTTATACAAGTTGTTGTTATACTACAATCACGTTACAAAATAGAGTAGAATATATAGACTAATACAATCAGTGAATAGTGATTAGGATTAATTCAACAGAAATTACAGATTAGCTTTAATTAAGAAAATCAAATAGATTTGTTTACTTCCAATGCAAGATTTTTGTTGCAGAAAACTTGGTAACATTTTATATATTCACTATGGTATTGGAAATAAAATCTAACAGAAAAAGTGAAAACTGATTAGCATACCATGTTAGTAAAATTTGGAAGATCAGGATTTTTTTAATATGTTTCTGAAACTCTTTTCACAAAAATGTTAACAAGAAAACTACTTGAAAGTCATAAATATATCAGTATAACTTACAATTAGTTTCTCTCGTAAGATTTTGGTAAAATGAACCACTGGAATTTATGTTATTTCTTTTAAAATCTAATTCTGTAATACATAATGTTAAGACATTATTAGGGAAGAATTTTAGACTTAATGTAGGAGCTTGATTTGAAACAAAAAAACGTTAAAGAAATTAACTTTCTGAATAACTGATAAATGACAGTTAACTTGTTTCATCAGACAGACCAGTTAACTAAAACACTGAAACACCAGTTACTAAAACAATGATGTCTTATTGAAATGTGTTCTCTTTATAAAACAGTTCATTTTGTCTGTCTTGTGTCTGTTCATTTATATGTATATTGTCTCTATAGGGCTTTGTTAGACATTCCTGTGATTACACATAGAGGATTCTGTAGATGATTGACTTATTACAATGTATTTGACTAATTACAATGTGATTGACTTATTACAATGTATTTGACTTATTACAATGTATTTGACTTATTACAATGTATTTGACTTATTACAATGTATTTGACTTTATTACAATGTATTTGACTTATTACAATGTACTCTCTCAATCTTAATCTCATTAATGTAAAGTGCCAAAAGAGGAATACTGATTGTATAGTATCTTGCTTATTTTCATTCTTCAATCACTTCAACTCAACATTTCTGTTTTGGTTTAAATATTATTTTTGATGACATCATGCTCGCTCAGTTTATGTGCTGATGTATACGGTGATGCATTTATGATAACGAAATAATCAACGTGCATTTCATACTGATAATTACTGTTAACATATTCAGAACATACAATTGTTTAGACGCTGTAAAAATAGTTACATAATAAAAGCAATCAAAATACATGCTGCTATGTTTGTTGATCGCCAGATTTTAACAAGTCCTCTGCAGAGTTTGAATTTGTGTAAAATTTTATCCCTCTTTAGACACTAGCTACTACATGTATATAGCTAAATGTACATAGATTTCGATTGACACAATTGAGCAAGTGTTACTTCCCTTTTGTGGTCATGCTGGAGATTTAAGTGTGCAAATCACTTTGTAAATCAGGCAAATCCAACTAGTTATATTGATACCGATCACTAAACTCTAGAAAAAGAGTTTTTATGCGCCACCTAGCGTCATTATGTTTGGTGGTTGTGCATCTGTCTGTTTGTCTGTTCCTCTGTCTTTCCCACTACAGGTTAAAGTTTTTGGTCAAGGTAGTTTTTGATGAAGTTGAAGTCTCCCTACATTGGAGACCTGTTGGTGACCTTCTGCTGTTTTTTTTTTATTTGGTTGGGTTGTTGTCTCTTGGACACATTCCCCATTTCCATTCTCAATTTTAATCAACTTTAAAACTTACACATATTCACTATGATATGAGCTTTCTAATCTGAATAAAAGTAAATCTCAGCAGTCACTCATTTTTTAAACGACAGCAAAAATTATTTTGGGATCATATAATGGAATGATGTCGTCCTTGTGTATATTTAGGACTATCAACATAATATCTATGATCAGTAAAGAAGGCAAGACATTTCAGCGTGTGCACTCTTGTTCAAGTTATAGGATAATAACTTGGGTAGAAGTATTTTGATTGCTCTGAAATTGTTCCACAATGTTAAATGCCACTAGTAGAAGTTTGGGATTCTTTAAAGGGGTTATGGGGCCGACAGTTTAAGGAATTAAGAGCCAAAAAGAGGCCAAAAACAAGCATTTTTCAAGTTTCCAGATAATTTCTTGTGTGTAAGTGTATGGATCTCTCTGAAATTGTACCACAATGTTCGATATAACAAAGGATTTGATTTTGATTTGATTTTTGGTGTTTTAAACCCACTTTACAGCACGAGTAGGGTTCGAACTCACAACCTCAGTGTTGACTGGCTAGTGATTACAGTAGTAACTACTTAGACCACTCGGCCACCGAGGCCCCTATAACATAGGAAAGGCTGGGATTGAATTAAGGGTTAATTGCTCCACACATGTAGGAATTAGGGACCAAAAAAAGCATTTTTCTAGTTTCCAGACAATATCTTGTGTTTAAGTGTATGGATCTATCTGAAATGTAACTATGTACAAGGTTTTCAAATTTCGAAATTTTTAAAAACTTTCAAGAAGAAATCTTCAATTGTACAGTATTGCCCAATTGATTTGTATAATTTTTGACCACATTAATCTTGTGTCAGAAACCTATATTATGTCAAAACTTTTATCACAATCCAAATTTAGACAGTATGAAAGGGGCACTAGCTTCTAGATATATAAAAAATCTGATATATTATTTTTTTTTGCTCAATCAGTAATGAAATACAGATAGTGAAATAATCATTCCTTTTTAGTAACCAATAAGGTTTAATTTTGTCAAAATAAGCAAATAAAAATTGATTATGACTTATTCACTTGCAAGTGAATAACTCGACCTCATTGAATACGTATTCATGTGAACTTAAACCCTTAGCTTGAGATGGATAACACGTGAATTGTATGTGTATAGTTATTTAAAGGAAGAGAATGTCAACATTGAAAGTGAAACAAAAGTAAATCATTTAATTGACTGATTCGATCCACAAATAAACATTCTAATACAGGTAAAACAATGATAAACATGTTTGCTTTATTTATTTATATCTATATTTATGTTTACATCTCTTATATGGTCATCGGATGAATATAGAGGTCAACCCAATGAATAATTAGATGGCGTCTAGACTCAAATTCACACGAAACGAAGCTACGTATTTTCATGCCTGTGCTTTGTTAATTGTTTTATTTAGAATTTTAATAGTTTGGATAAATGTTTTACATAGTTATAAATCAAATATGAGAATTTAATTAGAATCGGTGAACATGAATTTGATAGCTAGTGCCCCTTTAAATAAGCTTGACTATTGTGTCCAAATTTGCCCCAACTGTTTAGGGTTGGACATTTGTAGTCGTATCAGGCTGGGCTCAGCAAAGCATTTTATTTTATGCTTGCTCCCACGCAGCAACCAAGCATAACAAATGAGCGAGTGCAGAGATTTAATTTTCACTAGATTGTGAACTTTCTAATGTTTATGCCAAATTAGAGTTTTTACCCCACTTTCACAGTCCACTGAACATAGAAAATGATAGTGTATAATCTATGTACTATGGACACATTCTTTTTCTGAACTTTTTTGTTTTCTTTAAGCATTGCATAATACATCACTTTGATTCAGTTAGGATCCTGTGTGTATTGCATGTTTCAATATGTCTACTTTAGTGTAATAAATTCAACTGTTTATTTGTTCAAAATTGCAGCCAAGAAAATCATCTGTTGTTCCCTTCAAAATAGCTGCCAAGAAAATCAACTGTTGTTCCCATCAAAATAGCAGCCAAGAAAATCAACTCTTGTTCCCTTCAAAATAGCAGCCAGGAAAATCAACTGTTGTTCCCTTCAAAATAGCTGCCAAGAAAATCAACTTTTTATCCCTTCAAAATAGCAGCCAGGAAATTCAACTGTTGTTACCTTCAAAATAGCTGCCAAGAAAATCAACTGTTGTTCCCTTCTAAATAGGTGCCAAGAAAATCAACTGTTGTTCCCTTCTAAATAGGTGCCAAGAAAATCAACTGTTGTTACCTTCAAAATAGCTGCCAAGAAAATCAACTGTTGTTCCCTTCTAAATAGGTGCCAAGAAAATCAACTGTTGTTCCCTTCAAAATAGCTGCCAAGAAAATCAACTGTTGTTCCCTTCAAAATAGCTGCCAAGAAAATCAACAGTTGTTCCCTTCTAAATAGCAGCCAAGAAAATCAACTGTTGTTCCCTTCAAAATAGCTGCCAAGAAAATCAACTGCTGTTCCCTTCTAAATAGGTGCCAAGAAAATCAACTGTTGTTCCCTTCAAAATAGCTGCCAAGAAAATCAACTGTTGTTCCCTTCTAAATAGGTGCCAAGAAAATCAACTGTTGTTCCCATCAAAATAGCAGCCAAGAAAATCAACTCTTGTTCCCTTCAAAATAGCAGCCAGGAAAATCAACTGTTGTTCCCTTCAAAATAGCTGCCAAGAAAATCAACTTTTTATCCCTTCAAAATAGCAGCCAGGAAATTCAACTGTTGTTACCTTCAAAATAGCTGCCAAGAAAATCAACTGTTGTTCCCTTCTAAATAGGTGCCAAGAAAATCAACTGTTGTTCCCTTCTAAATAGGTGCCAAGAAAATCAACTGTTGTTACCTTCAAAATAGCTGCCAAGAAAATCAACTGTTGTTCCCTTCTAAATAGGTGCCAAGAAAATCAACTGTTGTTCCCTTCAAAATAGCTGCCAAGAAAATCAACTGTTGTTCCCTTCAAAATAGCTGCCAAGAAAATCAACAGTTTTTTCCCTTCTAAATAGCAGCCAAGAAAATCAACTGTTGTTCCCTTCAAAATAGCTGCCAAGAAAATCAACTGTTGTTCCCTTCTAAATAGGTGCCAAGAAAATCAACTGTTGTTCCCTTCTAAATAGGTGCCAAGAAAATCAACTGTTGTTCCCTTCAAAATAGGTGCCAAGAAAATCAACTGTTGTTCCCTTCAAAATAGCTGCCAAGAAAATCAACTGTTGTTCCCTTCAAAATAGCTGCCAAGAAAATCAACTGTTGTTCCCTTCAAAATAACAGTTGTTCCCTTCTAAATAGCAGCCAAGAAAATCAACTGTTGTTCCCTTCAAAATAACAGCCAAGGGAAATAATTGTTGTTCCCTACAAAATAGCAGCCAAGAAAATCAACATTTTATCCCTTCAAAATAACAGCCAAGGAAAATAACTCAAAACTAAAATTTTGTCATTCAAAACCTTTTAATTATGATCAGTTTATCATGAAAAGAAATTATCGTTAGATAGCCATAAAAGTATGGTTACTTTTTGAGGCCAGTTTTTGTCAAGCCTGCAAGTCACAGAAAGCAAGACATCGGGATAGTAATCTGGCAGTGGTGTTAGCCAACTACTTAACAGCTAATATTTCAGCAGTAAGACGACCTGGATGCTTTATACATTTTGGCATTAAAATAAGAAAGATCATATTAAAGGGAACATGTGTACTTAGTTTAAAGTTGATTGGACTTCAACTTCATCAAGAACTACCATGAACAAAGAGTTTTAACCAAAACCTTTAACCTGAAGTGGGACAGACAGACAGACAAACAAATGAACACACAGACCAGAAAACATAATCGGGTATAATAAAAAACAGACTAAAACACAAAATCTTAACTTAAACCTTTAGGGGTACAGAAGAATGGACAAACAACTGAAGAGACAGACAGTCTTATCGGGGCCTTTTATAGCTGACTATGCAGTATGGGCTTTGCTCATTGTTGAAGGCTGTACGGTGACCTATATTTGATGTTTGTGTCATTTTGGTCTTTTGTGGATAGTTGTCTCGTTGGCAATCATACCACATTTTCTTTTTTATATAGACCAAAAAACATAATGCCCCTAGGTGGGGCATAAAAGCACTAACAAAGTCTCTGATTTGAGATATGTGCTTGCTTTTCTTTTTACTTACCCCTTTCATACATATTTTCCCCAATTAAGTCATACATTTATTGCCATATGAGAATATATTCATTCAGATATTTGTGGTATTTGTACCTTTGTTTAAATTTTATTTACATACAATTGTTTGCACCTGTCGTTAGTCAGGAATCAGATGTTCAGTAGTTGTTGTTTGTTGATGTGGTTCATAAGTGTTTTATGTTTCTTGTTTTTTATATAGATTACTTCGTTGGTTTTCCTGTTTGAATGGTTTTACAATAGTAATTTTTTGGGCCCTTTATAGCTTGATGTTTGGTGTTAGCCAAATCTCTTTGATGATAACCATACTTTGACCTATAATGGTTTAATTTAATTATTTTGACCTGGATGGAGAGTTGTCTCATTGTCACTCATACCACATCTTCTTATATCTATTTCATGTTCTTGTTACATTCCTGTAAGCAGAATAATGTGTTGTGTACTTTGTGTTGAAGCTGAAGTATATATCTGATATATGTGATTCATATCAGAATTATGGAATAATTTTGATATTTGAATTTTACACGATACATTGAACTCCCAAGTCTCTACATACCAACACCTTTCACTTTAAATATTTAAGTTTTCCTAAAGAAATAACAATTAACAAATTGAATTTTAATGAAAACCAAAACAAACATGTTTAAGCATTTTACAAAAACAAATGCCAGGGATTTTCTAGACAAAAGATGCCAACCAAAACATAATCATGTAATAATAAGTTATAGCACTTTTAAGATTTTACACTAAAATTTGTAACATCACAACAATCGATGTCTCCATTTAATGAATAGTTAAATTAATAAAAATAATAAAAATAACAAGAAATATACATTAATTTATGGCCCTTTCCCACTTAGAGAAAATTTTCTCCATAGCTCCCTAGAAAAAAAATCCATTGTAGAGCAAACTTCTCAGATTAGTATTGTATATAGAACAAAACAGAGTATTACTTACAATGATGCTTATCACAACAAATATCAAGGATTTTTTGGACTCAAATTATTTAACCGACCCTTTTTTTAAATGTTAGTTTATAAATGTTCACATTGCCATTTTACAAAAAGTATTACATTGGAAACTACCTGTGTAATCGTCTTTTTCATGACATTTTTCTTCGTAATGTCACTTAGATCTATAGCCTTCATAAGATGTTAGAATTCCCAAACATTACATGTATTTTAAAACAGAATTTTTACTTCTCATCTGAATACCTTCATTACAGTCAAAGTTGTATGGACACTAAACATTTAATTTGTATGTTGTTTAAATTTTGGAGAAAAAAGCAGACCAAGTAATGTTTCAAATTATCTTTTTTTAACAGATGCTTGCGGAAACCGTAGAATATATTAAAAGCTTTTGAAACGAAAATAATGCTTTAAAGGTAAAAAAAATGATTCAAAACTAGTTTTAAATACAAAATTAAATTTTACAATAATCAGATTGAAATGTGCATGTTTTTATGATTATATATAGATGCCAATGTTTAGAATTGTACATATGAAATGACCAATTAATGCTAATAAAACATTGTAGATGATATTACAACCTTGATTTTTTGTTGCACAGAACATAGTTGTATAAGTCACTAAGTTGTATAAGTCAAACTAGAAATCTATCCAAAAAATTACTTGATTTTCTATAAAAAGTTATCTACCGGGGGTATCACAGGTGTAGCAAACTTTCATGAATATTTCTCCTTATACATATGTTTAAAAAACACAAACATTTACAAACACATATATTACATTTCTGAGACAATTCTTATGCAAGCATCTGAATGCATTATAATACCATATGATACTCATCATAATATTTTTCAAATGCCTCTTTTAATTGCACGACAAACTGAATTAAAATACAACAGTGTCCCAAAAATGCTTCAAATGAAGTTTAATTTATGGTTTAAGACAACAAAATCTATTTTTTTTGTAAAAATTGTTGATGGCTGATAGATCTAACAAAGATTCTATCAAGTACACCAAAATTATTGCAGCATCAATGTTTTTTCTTTTATTTCTTTCTTTCAACACATAAGTGAGATAAATATGAAGGTGACAGTTTGATTCTGCAGTAAGACACTTGTATCATATTAATAAACTACTGATATGTAAAAATTAAATATTAAATTCTGAAGCAGGTGAAAGTTGTTAAAAAAATATAAATAATGTTTAGCTAAGTTTTGTGCAAATGTCAATAGTGAGTCCTGAATTATTATTTATTATGGATGTAGGTACTGCTTTGATTTTTATTCATGCAAGTATTGACCTAAAGAAATCGTAACACTACATACTTATACACCATAATGGATTACATGCAACTTGTGAAAATCTTAACACAGAAAAATTTAACTTATTTGTTTGTAAACCACATGTGAACACAATCTAACACATGATAAAAATTTGACTAAGAGATTATTGTAATTTTGTATACATTTCATCAATCTGAGGTTGGAAAACCTTTTTCAAATCCTGTCTTTTGGTTTTAAATGTTGGTGTTAATAGTCCATTCTCCACAGAAAATAATTCTGGATGTACATATATATCTCTCACCTGTAAAAAAGATATTGATAAAATAAATTTATTTGAAAAAAGAAGAAGAAATTGACCTCTCTAAGAACAAAGACTTCATGTTAAACCAATCATGGATTGAATTTTCAACTACTGCGGATTCATTATTATTCGTTGGATACCAATTTTTGTGGGTTTCGTGGGTACAGGTGAACCAAGAATTCAACTGTTCAACAAATATCCTATTTTCAATAGGCTTTATATACAAATACAATACAATACAGAGATCTACAAAACCACGAAATCAAATATCCACAAATATGTAAACTATAAAGATATGTATTTCATTCATTCCACTATCAAGTTTAAAAAATTTAGTATCAATATCTTTTCTGTAGACTTGTATCTTCACCACTTTGAAAATAAATTTTCATGAAAGAAAGATACATGTATATTTTAATATGTCTTGATGTCATAATAATAATAAAAAAAAAATTGACTCAAAAGCTAATAACTGATAATTTTCAGCATTCAAGATGCACATCTAATCTGACATTCAAAGATATTAAATAAACATGCTGCATTTGTGTCTCATGTTAGGAACCTCAATCCTTAGTTAAGTCTTGGGTTTTCTTTATATCTTTGTTTATTTATATGTTTTGGAATTAAGTGCTGCTTGTCTTTAGCTGAACAAGTAAACATTGTTAACAGGCCAGCTAAAGACCCCATCCATGTGCAGGATTTGTCTAGCTGCATTGAAGACCCATTGTTGGCCTTGGACTGTTTTAAACTCTTTGGTCGAGTTATTATCTCTTCATCACATTCCCAGTTTCCATTCTCAGTTCTATATGTAAATATGAAGGACTCAAATCTATGGTGGGTTCCAAATCTATGGCTGATTCCTAATCTATGGTAAATATGATGTCAAGCCATTCCAAATCTATGGCATATTTTTTAAATCCTAATCTATCATGAATTTTGTAATTTACTAATCTATGGCAGATTTTTGTTGTTTTCAAATCTATGGAAGATTTGGCACAAACATATAACAAAGCAGTAAACACGAGTACAATCATTGACTTATCTTGAATAACTTCAAATGTACAACAATTGGAGCATGTCTATTATATAATAAACATTTGTGAAATAAAATTCCATAATGTTCAACTTAATCTTGATGTCAACCATTAAACCAGGTGCTCCGCAGGGCGCAGCTTTATACGACCGCAGAGGTCGAACCCTGAACAGTTGGGGCAAGTATGGACAAAACATTCAAGCATGATACAGCTCTGAATTTGGATTGTGATCAAATTTTTGACATTACATGGGTTTTTTTTACACAAAACAAATGCCAAGATTTTACAAATCAATTAAAGATTTCTTCTTCAAACTTTTTAAATCTAAAATTAAATAGTTGACACAGCATAGGTTTCTGACACAGAATGAATGTGGTCTAATGAACTTAAAAGGTTTTTTTTGCCTTTGAGCAAATCACTATGCTGTTGAATATTAATCCTCTCAAAAAAATGTTTGAAGAAATTTTCTTTATTTATGAAATCTGAAATGAGAAAAATTTAACCCCCCCCCCCCTTTTTTTTTCACATCCCCGTTTCCCTTTTTCAAAACTGATATCAATTCAAATTTCTAATGGAGTTTGCAACAATAACTACTCATTTAAATACATCATAAAATATTAAGATGTAAAAAAACTGCTTGTTATCACTGAATGGTAAAGATTATTTAAATTTATCAGTTGGTAGTAAAAAGTGAATATACATTGTATATTGTATATAACAAAGATTTAAGTTGATTCTGGACAAAGAAAGATAACTCCAATTAAAAAAAATTCTTGCTATTGCACAAATAGGATATTTCTTGCTTACTATTCTGGACAAAGAAAGATAACTCTAATTAAAAAAAAAATTGCTATTTCACAATATTGTGCAATTAGATATTTCTTGCCATTGCACAATACTGTGCAATTGAAAAGACTTGCTATTGCACAATACTTAATATAATAATTTTAGATCCTGATTTGGACCAACTTGAAAGCTGGGCCCATAATCAAAAATCTAAGTACATGTTTAGATTCAGCATATCAAAGAGGCCCAAGAATTCAATTTTTGTTAAAATCAAACTTAGTTTAATTTTGGACCCTTTGGACTTTAATGTAGAATTTGAAATTTGAAAACAGGACCAAAAATGAAGAATCTACATACACAGTTAGATTTGGCATATCAAAGAACCCCAAGGATTCAATTTTTGATGAAATCAAACAAAGTTTAATTTTGGACCCTTTGGACCTTAATGTAGACCAATTTGAAAACTGGACCAAAAAAACTTCAATAATCAAGAATCTAAGTACATTTTTAGATTCAACATATCAAAGAACCCAACCGATTCATTTTTTGTCAAAATCAAACTAAGTTTAATTTTGGACCCTTTGGACCTTAATGTAGACCAATTTGAAAACTGGACCAAAAGTTGAGAATCTACATATACAGTTAGATTCGGCATATCAAAGAACCCCAATTATTCAATTTTGATGAAATCAAACAAAGTTTAATTTTGGACCCTTTGGGCCCCTTTTTCCTAAACTGTTGGGACCAAAACTCCCAAAATCAATACCAACCTTCCTTTTATGGTCATAAGCCTTGTGTTTAAATTTCATAGATTTGTATTTACTTATACTAACATTATAGTGCGAAAACCAAGAAAAATGCTTATTTGGGTCCCTTTTTGGCCCCTAATTCCTAATCTGTTGGGTCCTAAACTCCCAAAATCAATACCAACCTTCCTTTTGTGGTCATAAACATTGTGTTTAAATTTCATAGATTTCCATTTACTTAACCTAAGGTTATTGTGCAAAAACCAAGAAAAATGCTTATTTGGGCCCTTTATTGGCCCCTTATTCCTAAACTATTGAAACCAAAACTCCCAAAATCAATCCCAATCTTTCTTTTGTGGTCATAAACCTTGTGTCAAAATTTCATAGATTTCTATTTACTTAAACTAAAGTTATGGTGCGAAAACCAAGAAAATGCTTATTTGGGCCCTTTTTGGCCCCTTATTCCTAAAATGTTGGGACCAAAACTCCCAAAATCAATAACAACCTTCCTTTTATGGTCATAAACCTTATGTTAAAATTTCATAGATTTCTATTCACTTTTACTAAAGTTAGAGTGCGAAAACTAAAAGTATTCGGACGCTGGACGACGACGACGACGACGACGACGACGCAGACGCCAACGTGATAGCAATATACGACGAAAATTTTTTCAAAATTTGCGGTCGTATAAAAAGTATAGAAGTGATAAACTTTAGTACAGAAATCAGGATTAAATTCATATTCCCCGGAAAAATAAGCATTTCCTAATCTGAACATTGTACCTTTTAATCAACCAGAAAAAATTGAAGTCCCTTCACAAGTAAGAAAGCAATTCTTTTTTAAAACAGTTTGACTTTTCCCATAATATCTATTTCAGCGTTAATCACTCTGTTTTAACTGGTGATGATTTAAGTCAAGGGCGTATCCTGTATTTCCTTTTCTAACTTTAAATACTTTGCCAGCCGTAGACACTAAAATGTTAATATAATACCAATCCCAAAATATCCACTACTAAAAAGAGCTGTGTCTGTCTTCATTTCAGGATTCAGACAGTTCATCACATAATTATTGCCCCTTCTATGGATAAAAGATAACATCTTCCTTTAACTGTCGGCAAATTGTTATAGAGGAAAAACGGAAACTTTTTTCCTGATGATTTTAAACACCAAACTTCAGAATGTTTTGAAAAGCCAACAACTTTGCTGAAGTCGGCAATGACTTTTATGGTGTTAATTTTTTTTTGTGATTTTATATTCTACTCTTTTTCCCGGAAATTACGTAATTCTTAAATCTGCCATAGATTTGGAGAAAACAAAAATCTGCCATAAATTTGGAGAAAAACAAATTTGTAACTTCATATTTGACATAAATTAGGAATCTGCCTTCAGATTTAGAACCCGTCATAGATTACAAATATATGACAAGGTCAACTTTGGCAAAAAATCACTTTGGGTCCAATATCAGAAAATTAAAAAAGATAAGAAGTTAACCAACCTGTTCAAAGGAATGTAAGCCACTGCTCTTTCCTAGTTTTGTCAGATCTGCTAATATGGCCTTCTTTATTTCCTAGAAAAAAAAGTTCAATGTTTGTTTATAAAATATTTTGTAATTAGTATATGTTTTAGAGATTATTTAAGTTTTACCTTAATTATAAAAGAATAAACAAGAATATGTGGCCATAGCACACAATACTAAGGTTGCTCACACTGTTCCATTTCCATGTTTAGTTAGCTGCAAAATGGGAGTCATAAACCCTAATTTAGAAAATATTGTAATGTAGACAAGGCATAAAAATAGGATGTATTTGATCTTTTTGTTGAAGGTGCTATCATACCTTTGTACACACATTATTGAGACTTCATGATAGTTAGTTAATTAGTTAAAGTTATCAAATCAAATATGAGGGGGGATAGGACCTTTATCGGGACTCCGGGATTGGGTGTTTTTAAGCTCGGGATTTCGGGATTGACCCTTTCGGGATCCGGGAATTCTTGTTTTCGAATTTCGGGACGTCGGGATTTACTTTATTCAAATTCAAGACCTCTGGATTTCGTGTTTTTAAGCCCGGGATTTCGGGATCAGGACCCCTTCTATCCCCCCTCAAATATTAGATGTAAACCATTCAGCCATCAACAAAGTATATTTAAATTCTTACACTACCAAAAGACCCAATGTACCATGTCATTTTTATGCAAATAATTAGCAAGATATGAATTAACTCCTGCTAGAGTAGAAATTGCTGACATAAACTCCAAGGTGACAGTTTTGCCATCAATAACAAAGTGTCTACCACCTAGCCCAACCTAAAATAAAATTCAGGTTGACATCTGAAAAAAAAAGTCTATTCATTTTCTTTCAATATCTAATACCCTAACATTAATATAACTAAATATACATACTGGATTTTTGACTAATTCTTCCATTGGTCCTGTTATATTAAAATTTGACTTTGCGTAACTTGGTAACACTTCTGGATCTGGTACACAAACTGCTACTAAACTTGCCTGAAAAAAACCAAACATAAAATGTTTTGATATTCTTTTTCAAAGTAGAACTTTTCACTATTTTTTAAGACTAGAGTGCACACTCTGAAATCTCTCCCCTTCTTAACTTATCATTGATATTATGTTGATAGTCCTAAATATTTTTTTTATTACAACTGTCACATAAACTTAACATTAACCAAGAAAACTAAACATTGACCAATGAACCATGAAAATGAGGTCAAGGTCAGATGATCCATGCCAGGCAGGCATGTACAGCTAACAATTCTCCCATTTAAAAATATAATTGACCAATTGCTTATAGTAAAAGAAAAAAAGACCAAAACACAAAAACTTAACATGAACAATGAATTGTGAAATTGAGGACAAGGTCAAATAAAACCTGTGAAACTGACATAAAGATCATAAAATATTTCCATACACCAAATACAGCTGACCTATTGCGTATAGTATTAGAAAAAAAGACCAAAACTCAAATACTTAACTCTGACCACTGAAGCATGAAAATTAGGTCAAGGTCATATGACACCTGCCAGCTAGACATGTACATCTTACAATCATTCCATTTACCAAATATAGTAGACCTATTGCAAACAGTATAAGAAAAAAAGAAAAAACTCAAATACTTATCTCAGACCACTGAAGCATGAAAATGAGGCCAAGGTCAGATGACACCTGTCAGCTAGACATGTACATCTTACAATCATTCCATTTATCAAATATAATAGACCTATTGCATACAGTATAAGAAAAAAAGACCAAAACTCAAATACTTAACTCTGACCACTGAAGCATGAAAATGAGTTCAAGGTCAGATGACACCTGCCAGCTAGACATGAACATCTTACAATCATTCTATTTACCAAATATAGTAGACCTATTGCTTATAGTATCTGAGATATGGACTTGACCACCAAAACTTAACCTGGTTCACTGATCCATGAAATGAGGTTAAGGTCAAGGGAAAACTGTCTGACAGGCATGAGGACCTTGCAAGGTATGCACATACAAAATATAGTTATCCTATTACTTACAATTAGAGAGAATTTACCTTTACAAAAATCTTAACTCATATTTCAAGTAGTCAATGAACCATGAAAATGAGGTCAAGGACATTGGACATGTGACTCGCAGAAACTTTGTGACATGAGGCATCAATATACAAAGTATGGAGCATCCAGGTTTCCACCTTCTAAAATATAAAGCTTTTAAGAAGTTAGCTAACACCACCCTTGCCCCGCCGGATCACTATCCCCATGTCAAGCTTTCTGCAACAAGTTGAAGGCTGGACAAAAACTAGTATTTAATAGACAATTATTTCATGAATTTTCAGGACACTAGGAATATTGTAGGTCAAACTGTATTGGAGAAATAAATCTTAGAAAATTTGACCAAATCAGTGAAGCATGAATAATATTATAATACATCAGGGAAAACTATTTTAATAGGAAGCGAAGCATTAATGCTACCTGAATCCCTCCCTAAGCTAAGTTTTATGACTATTAATCAATTGGTATCTAACATCTTTTAATCAAAGTTTGATTTAACTTATGTCACTGAAACATGACTACCGGTACATATCAGTGTTATCTAATTTCTATGGAAAATTGTTATACTCTTAGACACGTCATTCATCAAGAAGGTCATGGAGTATCTGAGAAGGTGTCAGACATTGAACTGTGATATATGTATCATGTGACGGTTATCTTATATCTCAAGTCTCTCAAAGGTGTATTTGCTCAAATACTTATATGTCTATATATGTTAAGCATCAATGTTCTGGCTGTGGATAAGAGCATGATGGTATTCCATGAGCCTCACTCAAAAAAACTAGAGGCTCCATGGAGCCTGTGTCACTCACCTGATATTTCTATTTACAAGTGATGAGAAAAGCTCACTTAGCCTAAGGGCCAGGTGAGCTAAAAAAGAAAAAAAAAGGTGCAAAAAAACACTTCAGATATTTGTATAAAAATTTGAGATTTTCATCAAAAAAAGATTCAATAGCATAACAGGAGTGGAAGTATGAAGTTACCATCATCCCTCTATATCTTTGCTTTTTACTATACTAATGTCAATTGCCTCTGTGGTCTTGTGGAAGCATGCTCAACTTATATGTGGTGGATCTTACGTTTGATAATCAGTAGGACAAAACAGATACTTTTAATATTGAATTTGCAGCTTGTCTGGCAGGTCATTTGGAGACAAAGCAAAGTCTAAAATAGTACTTATAGACCTTTTTAAATTTGTAATGTGTTGTGTATGTCTCATATACATACCTTCAAGCTATCACCATGGACAAATATTTGTGCTACCAATGTCGATCTAACATAAATGTTTTCTATCTTCTCTGGTGCAATATATTCTCCCTATCAAATATAAATAAAAACATTGGAAGAGCTTTAAATAAATTCTAATCATAAGAATTCAGCCCTGACTGATTTTGTTTTCTTTATAACAACTGTAAATTCAAAATTATTGCAAGGTTTTCATTATGCGATTTTTATCATGCAAATAATGTGATTGTAAGTATTACAATAATAACTTGCATTCTGATAACTGAAACATAGTTCATTATGCAGATTTTTTTCCAAAATCACAAAAATTGGAATAATTGAAGTCACATATTTGTCTAATTGCAAATTTAATATTTTGTCATAAATATTACAAACCTGTGCCAACTTAAAGATGTGTTTCTTTCTGTCAATTATTTTCAGCGTTCCATTCTGAAAAGAAAAAAATACACTTAGTTTATTGTCTGATAAAGGTAATTTTATAGACTCATGAAAATAGAGCACTTTAACATTTATATAACCACATTTCAGTATAATGTTCTAAGAGACATAACTTTAATTTTCAGAAAAATCTAAATGTAAACATTAAAGAATGCCAGTATGTTTATGCTAGAAAACAATCATTAATAAAGAGAAAACAATAAAGACGTAATTCAAATCAGCAGCTGAACCATTAAATAAATCTTTATCAAATCTACTTCCAAATACATTAGGCAAACAATCTAAATTGCATGAGTAATTCTAGTTCTGTTTGATTGAATATCAAAACTGCATTGATACATTATTGAATAAACAATCTACTGGTAACCATTCTCCAATATCTCCTGTATGTAAACCAGCCATCCTTGTCTAAAACTTCTTTTGTTTTTACCTCATCATTAAGGTAACCAACAAAAACACTTGGACCCTGTAGGCATACCTGTTACAGAAATATTAAATCATCATAAATGAAAACTTCTGACAAATATTTCTTGCAATTGTGAGGCTATATAATATGAATTAATCAATTTAAACATTGATGGTTTAAAACAAGATTTGGTGTTTAACACCACTTTAAGTGCAAGTGAATAATTCATCATCAATGTTTCTTAGCTTATTTTGATAAATGAACAGACTGCGTATGGCGAATATATTCACTATTCACTTCACTAATGATTGAACAAAAAAATCATAATTCACTTTTTTATATATCTTGTAGCTTTTAATCCCTTTAAGATTGATGTAGAGCTCACCTGCACATGCAGAATTGAATGCACAAGCTCAATGTTGACAGGCTAGTGATACAGTAGTAAGATTAGTTAACCCACTAGACCACACAGGCCCTTGGTCATATGTGAGATAATCAATGACAAACAAAATATCTCTGAATATAACGAACAAAATTAAAAATCTTTTAATAATTGCGATCTTATTTTTTTGTTTTTAAAATAATTTATTTCATTATTTAAGCAATGTCTTAACCTAATTGTGACATTTGCTATCAAAGTAGTTCTGTATGTCTTACTCCCATTTATTCTGGTCGGCAAATAGTTCATATCTGTACATATATTATATTGATAAGGTTACTGGGAATAGGTGGTCCAACATTACCTAAAACAATATAATTATAGTGGTTCATAATTACCATAGATATAGTATAATAAAAAGATAATAAAAACAATAAATTTATATAAAAAGCATATATCTGAGCTATCTATTTCATAGAATTTAACTGAAAGTGCTACTTGTGATCTTTTAAATGGGCAAGCCTTTGCGTGTTTTCAAACTGCCATATATATTTTGAAATTTGTTTTCTTCACAAAATCGACAATAACCCAACTTCTACATCATTTTGTCTCTGATGGAAAGTTGTCAGATTGGCAATCATACTCCATCTAATTATTTATATATAACCATATTAAATTACCTGATGAAGCATCTCCTATAAACTGCATGGAACATAAAGCATGAGATTCTGTCTGTCCATAACCTTCAATTATCTGAAATGGAAAGGAAAAACGTTCAAACGTACATCTTGTGCTCTCTCCAGAAAGCTGAAGACATTAGGTTTGTTCATCCAACAAACTGTTATACCTTGCAATGATTTTATATGTAAAATATTGTTCTTTTACTCATAATAACTGAAAAACATCATGGGATTAAAACATTTAGTTTTTTTAGTTAGGCATAAAACATTAACAATTAAAGAAACTCTAAAACTAAAAGGAAATTAGGAGCAATATAATGGTACCTATGGACATTCAACACAGCAAATAGAAATTCTATCATAGTCTTACACATAAAGAGCACTTACTGGACAACCAACACAGCACCTAAGGAATTCTAATACTGTTGCCGACAGAGGTGCTGATCCTGTGGTAATAAGACGAACTTTTCCTCCTAAACCTTGTTGGATCTTCTTAAATACCAACTTGTCATAAATACTGTCATTTCTTATTACATTTCTGGAATAAATAAAGCATAAAGTTGTACAATAATATGTAATACATTTTGTATGTAAGAAGTTGTAATATCAAAAATATTGTTCTTTAAACAATAAATTTTGCACAAGACTGATTTAAAAAAAATATAATAACACAACTTTCTTATTTCAAGTATCAAGACTGTTAAAGTAAAAATATTTGTTTTTTTTCTTAAAAATAAATTCAGTTTATCACTATTTTTTTTAAAAATAAATCAACTTTCCAATATTTATCTGCATCTACAGAACTGAAAATGCTAAAATAAATATATCAACTGACTCATCTTATCTTACTGAATTAGAAAGGATGGCAATGAAATGAATGGGCTGTCAGGGATTACACTTAGTGCCTATATTGCCAAACAGCAACATGAACATGACCTTTCATCCTAATTGTTATGATATTCTTTGTACGTAAACTACACAATAATTAGGTTTATTCAATGTTATGTACTATATCAGATTAAAGATTAATGCAGTAAATTTTAACTTACTTTTGAAGTTCTTTCTGTTTACTTTTCATGCCCATATCAAACATCATTTTTTTAACTGCACTTTCATTCACACCTGCTACAACCTGGAAATATAAAAACAATTTTAATTTTAAATTGTAGCAAAAACCTGTCAGTTGAAAGTTGTCATACATCTACAAATAAATTGCTACTACTAGACGCAGTGGTAAAGTTTATTGTTATTACTGTTGCAGGTGTTTTAATTAAATTCAGATATTTATTTTGACAGTAATATATCAGTTATAACAAGTGAAGCTCACTAATGATACACCCACCCCGCTCAAAGTATAAAGTGAACAAGAAGTTGTTGAGTGATGAATCTGAAAAGGCATCACACGATAAAGCTGTATCATATAAACACTGAAAAAAAAAATTCAGAAATCCTTGTAATGTAGTTCCTGAGAAAGATGTGACAAAAATTTTCATGGGAACAGACGAACTGACAGATGGAAGGACGAACAGACAGAGGTTAACAGTATGCCTCTTAAAGCAGGGATATTAATGGACAGACTGACGTATGGATAGATGGACTGACAGACATGACAGATAGATAGAGAGAGGTAGACTTGTTACATGTCCCTTCCTTACTATTGTTTTGCCCCTTTAACAATTTTACTGCTATAATTTAGAGATTACCATTATACTGACATCTTCTGAGGAAGGTACAAGGGCAATCAGTATACTGACAGTTTTCAGTAAACATATAAATCAGTAAGAAAGAAATAAAAGAAAGTGAATAGTAGCAAGTCTAAGATAGAAGTAAAACAGTATTCCCCCAATTTTTTAAAGCGGGCGTATGATAAAATTGTGGTATAACAATAAACAAAATACAACAAGTGTTACCTTATCATAGAATCTATTGAGTAATCTGGGTACAGATGGGAATAATGTTGGTGATAGTTCTTTAATATCATCCATCAATAATTTGACATCACCTTGGAAAAATCCTATTCTTCCACCAGACATTGTCACTGTTACCTAACAAAAGAAAAAATAATCTCATAAAAATGATGTGTTGTTTGTTACATGTATTTCATTCTTAAATTAACCAGTATTTTTTTTTTGGCATAGAAACATTTTTGGAAAAATTTTCTTAGTCTGAAAAACATTTGATATTAAAATCTAGCTTTATCCTTATCCAAAAAATATTTGTCTTACTGTACGATGAATATGACTACATATACTCTACAACAAATGTGACTTTAATCTTTAATGAATATGTTTTTACACTGAATATTCTTCATTTCATTGAAGACCTACCTCTAACAACCTTTCATATGAATGGGCTAATGGTAGATATGATATTAAAACATCTTCTGGTCCTAGTGTTACACCACCATTTTCCTACAAAAAGCAACAATCATTGCATTTAGTAAGAAACACTGAATTATTAATGTAAAATGATTATTATTACAAGATGACCTATATGAAGGGAGCATGCTATTTTATTTCTTTTTTTTTTTGGATTTGTTCTAGAAAAAGACAATAAGATAAATTAACTAACTTTTATGTTACAATAAGGAAGCCTCAGTGTCTAGATCACGTCATCACAAGAACATATTGTGATTGTATAGTTGATTGATCAAGCACTCAGCATGGCCAGTTTTAGTTTGAGACAGCCAGAGTGACAAGAGGGAACCAATGAATATAACGTAACGGTACCCAAATTGCACCGAGTACTCAAATTGCACCTATTTAGCAAAAATAGCAGCGGACATCTTACAAGATTTCCTAGAGACTACACAATTTGTATTTTTATGATTTGATACTATGCACATCTTTCAACATAGGTGAAAATATTTAGTTATGCACAAAACATTCACAGTATTTATCAAAAAATGAAGTGTCTACTCAAAAAGCAAAATGTACTGAAACGTCGCCATGCGACGTCATCAAAACGTCATCTTTTTAAAATGATCAAATACAATATGTTACAAGTTCCCCAGATTTAAAAAAATGAAAAGTAAACATGGACTTATATCCAATTGTTCAAAATATTTGAAGAAATTAAACAAAAGCTCTGTTATTCGACTTTTGACGACGCGAATTTAAGCATAGATGCAATTTGGGTACTCCTCATTTCAGAATCATTGATGGTTTGGAGGTCAGTTTAGACCAATTTTTCTATGATTCCATATGGATTAAAAATCGAATTGGCATACCTATATAATAAAGAAGAATACGGCTACAAAATAAACACAGAATGGACATTATTGTCTTTATCATAAAAAAATGTAGGTGAAAAAACTGTCAAAATAGGTGCAATTTGGGTACCGTCACGTTATTTGAATGATCACATTGTTGTATGGGAACTCCTTTACAATAAAAGTCATTGGCCTTTTATAGCTGACTATGCTGTATGGACTTTGCTCATTGTTGAAGGCCGTACAGTGACCTATAGTTGTTAATTTCTGTGTCATTTGGTCTCTTGTGGAGAGTTGTCTCATTGGCAATTATACCACATCTTCTTTTTAATATTAGGGTCATTGAAAACATGAGATAACAAAGGTACACAATTTTTTCTTAAAGGTCTCCTTCCTAGCCATGTTTCTTTATCAACAACACTGATATCATAGATTTATTATAGCAGAAAATATTCCTGATGAAATACTCACAAGTGTGACAAATGCTGAACACACTGTAGAAATGGTTCCTTTATGTGTTAACAATGCTCCTTTAGGTAAACCTAAAAAAATGAATAATAAAGTTATGTTTAATATCATCTTGATCAAATCAACAAAACTGAATTGTACATCATTATGTAGTGTCTGGAGTCTAGTCAAATTTGAAGAACACTCAGTGTCTAGATTTCCCATTTACATTTTGAATCATCACATTTGAGAACTAAAAAGTTAAACTATACTATTCACGTTCTTATGCAACTGTATTCAAAATATCAATAACTATATTAACAATAAATATTTGTCCTTAAATAATCTAATCAAAAACTTCACCTTTGGCTTTGAGAACAATGTTTTAGATAGGTTTGATATAATGTTATTTTGAGTTTGAATTATTTCCCTTGGACCCCATTTTGGAGGGATAAATGGATTAAATTTTCTTTTTGACTAACAGAATTGAAATATGCGGTACTAACAAGTCTGACAAAATACTGTTAGATCAGAGTGATGAATCAAGACAGGCTAAAAGAAACTGTAATTGTGCACAAACAATTAAAGTCTAATAGTAAGAAATTCCAAATACACAAGATTTATGAAGGTTTTTGGATACTTTTAAAACATCCAACATGTAGACAAAGGGAAGTAACACTTGCTAAAAGCTTGTCAATAGATATTTACTTATTGGCACTAAGAAAGTGACACCCTTTTTTCTTTCAAAGGAGGGTTCCTTTTGCTCAGTCTTTTCTGTGTTGTGTTGTATTTTTGTTTTTTCTTTTGGCATTGTTGTTGTCAGTTTTTCTTAGAATTATAATTTTTAATTGCCGTCATGGTTTAGTTTCTCTTTATTTTCTAAATGTTCATCACAGGAAAGACAAAAACATTAAACTCATCATGATCAGAAGTGTGAGGTCATAGGTCACTATGAGGTGTTAACTCGTGATTGTTTTTACCAGTCACATTGTTTCTATATCATGTTCATAAACTCAAGCATATTAAGTTTTGTTACTGATTATCCATTCACCATTTATGTTATGTTTCAAAGAGAGAAAGTTTGTTTTACCCACCTGTTGTGCCACTTGTATAACATACAACACATATATCATCCGGTTTAGCAGGCTGTAAAATAAACAAATGTTACATAATATAATCAAATTATATAAAATGTATGTTAAGGATATGGGTGTGGCATTATAAGAACTTTATATATAACACTTGAAATTATATAAGTGTCAATTTTACTTAACAAATTTTTCTTTTAGCATATCTAAAAAAAATTCTATTTTTCACATGTTCTGCTACTCCCCACAGTATACTAGGGAAAGTAATAAAAAATCTAATAACTTTGAAATGACTATCTATTCTAAATAAAATCTAGTGCGAATTTCTTTGCATTAAGAAAGAGCTACAAATTCAAATGCACATAAAAGTCCAATTGGTCTTTCATTTGGAAAGAAATAATTCAAAATGTCTCTTATCATATATGTATATAAACATAATGCAATTACCTTTGGTTCTTGTGGAGATTTTTCACCCTGTTCCTAAAAATATAAAATCATAATATGATGTAAACCAGTATTTATAGTATTGTTTTTCACCCTCCTGGGTTTTTTTTGTTTTCTATAATACTGTAAAAAATTAAGTTGGTAGTATAGCCTGAATAGATTTTACTGTATTGGCACATTTGTATCTTTTGTTTTAGAACTAACCAATTAAAAACAAATTCATTCAGTATTATCCTTTAAAGAATTTGTTGTTCCTGGCATATCTTTTTAAGCCTATTTTGAGTTTATTCCTAACTACACATATGGTTATAATTGTCTATTTTGAGGACTGTATGATGACCTCTGGATGTCTATTTGGTTTTATTGCATTAATGGAATGCTATCTTTCTAATATATCCCATTTCTCTAAGTTTAAACATTGTTGTTTCCTACTGTTTATAAGATTATCATCAAATGATTGCTTCCAATTCTCTCCTGAACAATTTCATATTGCTGACAACATCAATAACATTGTATAATACAAACATTACCAAACATTCATTAATAACTATACTTTTAAATCAAAAGAGTAACTAATTTTTAGTCACATATTTTAGTGTCTTGCAATCAGGGTTGGCAAAGTATTACCCGCCCGGGAAAACCCAGGCGGGAATTCCCGGGTTTTCCCGGGCTGGGCAATACTCCCTCAAATGGGTAGTACTGGGTAATACTGGGCAATATGATTAGTTAAGCTTATTTCAACACAAAATAGTAAAGACTTGTTGTAGTTTCATAGTATTATAGCTAAATATATACATTTTATACAGATAACCATTGAGAGTCATTTCTAGAAGATTAAAAAATTCAATTTCATTCTTTTCTCCACAACTTCTATGTAGACAGAATACAAATTTGAACATTTTAGGATACATGTACCTTGTAAATTTCCATGTATAGTTTCAATAATCAAAACTTTTAAAAAATGAATTTATAGCAGTGTTTATGTGAATTATAAATTTGAATTTCTATGGAATCATATTGCTAAATAAACACCCTACAGGGTCAAGTCATTAACCCTTATAGAAATGAAAAGGCTGGTTATTGTTATGTAAACATATCTATGTCCTAATCTGAATAATTACTTATTAATTAGTGATGTACATATAAATTATGCATAAGTAATTTTTCTTACATTTTCTTGTTTATTCTTAATGTAAGATATATACATTTGAAAAATGAATTCTTTGAATTAAACAGTTTGACCAATCTAGATGGGATGGTGATTTAATAGATATTTAGGATAATTATTGAGAAAGGCCTTTTCCATTAATATTTGTTAAATGTGTGTCCACATGTATACTTGTCTCCTAGTTGCTAGAATAGTACTTTTTCAAATCCATTTTATAAACACTTGTATTATCAGACTCTCAAACAAGTAAACTTATTTATAAATCAAAATGTGTTTAAAAATATCTTAAATGTATTGCATTTGAGTTTGATCACTGAATCTTCTTTTGAAATTCAGGCCAGTATTTTATATTACCCAGTATTGCCCAGTATTACCCATTAAAACCCAGTAAAACCCGGGTTTTCCCAGTATTTCCCACTGGGCTGGGCAATACTCATAAAACCCGGGTTTTTGCCAACCCTGCAAGTTGCAATTTACTTCTTTTTGCTACACATGCTATGTAGGAACTAAAATTTATTTTTGCCAATAACCCCATTAAAATAGAAAACAAAATAATAAGATCAAGTCTCTGCTCATGATCAATGGAATAACATAATTCAAATAGCAGTTGACCTTACTTGATCATAAGACCCTAAATCTCACAATCATTTAATACTATAGGTGTAAAGAGCTTACCTCCAAATCACTAAATGATAGGAGTTTGATCCCTAATTGTTGTGCTTTAGTCTGTAAGTCTAGAGATAGTTCTTCCATCACTACAATTGTTTTAAGGTTTGGTGTTTCCTCATATTTATCAAACATTTCCTGAACTTTTTTACATGTATCACAGATAACTAGGCTAATGTTGGCTGAAAAATAAAACAATATACTGAAATGATTGTACATATATCATCAATTATGTTGATGAGGGATGGCTGTTAAATGTCCAATATCAAACTAAATGCATATTCATTACTTTAAAACGTTTTTGTGGTATCAGTTCTGTATTAAACCTGCTTTGTACTGGACCAACACGCTGAGACATGCCAATTGACAAGGGAGACTTGTCACTCTACCTCAATACATAAATCTTTGATATGACTTAGCAGGGGATAGTTCCTGCTACCTCCTGCACTTAAAGCCATCAATGCAGTTATTTTCTTCTTATTATAAAGAATGATGAGTTTTAATAACAGACGGAGATGTTTTTTCAAGACAGTCATTTTATGTTTTATTCTAAGGTCAGGTTGCTGTTCATTGATGATACTACTCAAGGTTCTTCTTTTTAATGTGAACATAGGGTACATTAAACTCTACATTCTATTTAAAACAATTGTGTATTCAATGTTGAGCTTAATAGTTGTCTTCTATTATTACTTATCATTATGGAATCGGTCTTTTGGTTTAACTTTGATAGTCACTGTTAAATTTATTACAAATTTTTTAGACCCTGAACAATTTATAGCTTGGCATCATGTATAGACACTTGTGTAATGTTGAAGTCTGTAGGTGACATTAAATATCTTTTTTTATTTTTGATGATGCTTAGTTGCTGTCTCTCTGTAATTTAACCCTACATCTTCTTTTATTTATAAACTTTTTCTGTTCCCATTGCAAATGAAATTGTAAAAATATTGATGTACAAAATAAATACTAACCTTGATTGACAATGTATGTGCATGCCTCTGGTCCTAATGTGTCATATAAAGGAACCAATGCCATAGAATATGTATAACATGCTTGTTCCACAATACCATACTGAAAATAAAATAATAAATCATAAAAACATGCTTGTTCCACAATACCATACTGAAAATAAAACAATTACACATTATCACATGCTTATTCCACAATACCATACTGAGATTTAAACATCTTGCTTGTATGTAATTTTGATGGTATCATACAAATGTTGAAATAAAAGAGCAATACATTCAAGTCAGTGAACCATGACTGAAGCTGCAGGACAAAATAAACTCCGATGAAATGAGAACTGTCAATGCTAATGGGTGGAATCAGAAAAAATGAAGATTTTAACATATTGGGGCATATTGTTTCCCCCATTATATTTAGGAAAGTAAATTAAATGTCAAACCAACAAGTTCAATACCAGCTAACTTGCAGCCAAATTTCATTTAGATATCTTGTACCAGCCAAAAGTTTTATTAAAAAAACATGTCAAATTTGTCAGGAGTGTGACGCTTTTTGTGTGACAGGATTTTTTTTTAATAATTTACATGTTGAGTAAAAATTATTATGATGAATGCATGTATATGAAGATGGTTTATAATCATTCTTCAATACTAGGTTTTGTAGATTATAGATTGGTGTTATCATTGCACAAATATTATGTAAATAAATATACATTGTGAAAAGGTATGTACCAAAAATTAATATTGGCAAAATTTGATAATTTCTAAATTAAAGTGTTATGGTTGTATTTTAAAGGAGTATTTGTGTGTAAAACTGGTAAGTATTTATTGTATACATGTATATGCTATCCATAAAAGGCTATACAGACATCCTCAGGTGCATAATTCACATATTGGATTAACTTCTATACAAGCACCCAAAAATGTCAGGAGTGTGACAACTGTCTTTAAACATGTACCAAAGAATACATAGGACTTAAATATGTTCTTCTTCTTTATTTTTCAGTAGTGGCTATTCCAAAGAGAAGAAAAAAAATTATTACAACTGTGATATGTTTATATCATAGATGTGGGAGTGCATCATATATGTCAGGAGTGTGACGCTTTTTTTAAGGCATTTTCTGTCAATTCATAATTTCACAAGGACAAGTTCAACAGGTTTCTTTGTGTTAGAAATGTTAAAACAAAGTTATATTCCTATCATTTACCTCTTAAATGTGTTATTTATCATGATTGTTTTGACACAATAAGTTTTAATTATTCATTTTTCTATTTTTTGTGCACAGTAATGCAAATTTATCAAAGGAAATAAGTGTGTACAACTATAAAATCATATAGGAAAGTGAGGAAATGAATTTTGTACAAAATAGAACAATCATTTTGAATTTAAATGGTATATTTAAAGATGTTTCAAGGATTAACCATTCAGATGTAATTCGTCACACTCCTGACATGAATTTAACAATTTAAGAAAAATATGAAAATTAGCTTTATTTTTAGGACAGATAGTTGAAAGACAGCTAGTAATTTAGAAACTTTTGGTAAATCTTCCATTCCTTAAAACATCCACTAGACTTGCTGACATAAGCCAGGCAAAATTATCTGGAAGAAATGATTCAAAGAAAGAGACTTGGAAAGAGAAAACCCGCAAATATTGGCTGAATATAAAATTAAAAAATTATCAGAGGAAGTTGGACAATCTTAAACAAAATAAAAAACTACAAAACCATGCTAACAAAAAAAGGCTTAAAGAAAGAAGAACTTTGAATTCCAAATTTGATAAACAATATAAAGAAAAACAAAGGCAGTAGCAGAAAAACAGTAGAAAAAAAGGAAGAAAGATAAAAAAGAAGTTGGGTTGAATAAGGACTTAGAATCGAACAAAAACAGCTCAAAAATTCAAATGAGAACAGATCTGTAACTGTGTCAGATTCCAGATCTACAGTGAGAAAACCTGCACAACACACAAGAAAACAACTGCCACAAAACCCAAATGCTTGGACGAGTTCTTTGAAACACATCATAAAAAATGCTACACCCAGAAGGGCCTTCTAGAAGGGATCATTTATAAGCATTTTTGTTTTGTGGCAATTGTTTTCTTGTTTGTTGTGCAGGTTTTCTCACTGTAGATCTGGAATCTGTCACAGTCACAGATCTGTTCTCATTTTAATTTTTGAGCTGTTTTTGTTCGATTCTAAGTCCTTATTCAACCCAACTTCTTTTTTATCTTTCTTCCTTTTTTTCTACTGTTTCTCTGCCACTGCCTTTGTTTTTCTTTATATTGTTTATAAAATTTGGAATTTGAAGTTCTTCTTTCTTTAAGCTTTTTTTTGTTAGCTTGGTTTTATAGGTTTTTATTTTAAGATGGTCCAACTTCCGCTGATCAATTTTTAATTTCAGATTCAGCCAGTATTTGCGAGTTCTCTCATTCGAAGTCTCTTTCTTTGAATCATTTCTTCTAGAAAATTTTGCCCTGCTTATTTCAGCAAATCTGGTAGATGTTTTAAGGAATGGAAGGTTTACCAAAAGTTTCTTCATTTTACTAGCTAGCTGTCTTTCAATTATCTGTCCTAAAAATAAAGCTAATTTTCATATTTTCCTTAAATTGTTAAATTCATGTCAGGAGTGTGACGAATTACATCTGAATGGTTAATCCTTGAAACATCTTTAAATATACCATTTTAAATCAAAATAATTGTTCTATTTTGTACAAAATTCATTTCCTCACTTTCCTATATGATATTATAGTTGTACACACTTATTTCCTTTGATAAATTTGCATTACTCAGTGCACAAAAAATAGAAAAATGACTAATTAAAACTGATTGTGCCAAAACAATCATGATAAATAACACATTTAAGAGGTAAATGATATGAATATTACTTGGTTTTAACATTTCTTACACAAAGAAACTTGTGGAACTTGTTCTTGTGAAATTATGAATTGACAGAAAATGCCTTAAAAAAGCGTCACACTCCTGACATATATAATGCACTCCCACATCTATGATATAAACATATCACAGTGGTAATGATTTTTTTTCTTCTCTTTGGAATAGCCACTTCTGAAAAATAAAAAAAATAAAACATTTAAGTCCTTTGTATTCTTTGGTAGATGTTAAAAGACAGTTGTCACACTCCTGACATTTTGGGGTGCCTCTCTTTTGTGTTTTTTTAAATGGTCCTAAAAAGAAAGTCCTGTTCTATGGGTAAAGATATCAGAAATTGAAATCAATGATATAGCAATGTGTTTAGTGATTTTTTGTGAAAGTTTAAAGCATTTTTCAATCTTTATAAAATATGTCAGGAGTGTGACAAAATACTGAAAATAGAAGGCTTTTTCTACATACAATTACATTAAAACGGTACAATGAAATGACATTTTGTTTTTTGCAAATGATCACAAAATCTCAGGGCTTTCAAAGTTTACTATTGTAACTGAAATATATTAAGATTCTTTTTATTGGCAAAAACTTCAATCACTAGTTACTATTATTTTTTTCAAATTAAGCTATTCAATTTGATTGTTATTATATGATTTAGCAGAAAAGATGGAAATTTTGGTTTTAAAATTTTCCTTTTTATATTGACTTTCATTTGGAAAAGGTCTGAGCAATGTTTTCTTGACTGTTTTATTACCAAACTTGTTTTTAAGTAGTATGGTTTCTGTTAAATATTTTTGAGATGTATGCTATTAAAATTTAAGATTATTCAATGTGTCTGTTTCGTTCGGCCTGAAACTTTGGAATTATAAAATTTAAAGTATTGGTAATAGGGCAAGACAAAAAGAAATACAAAATATTAAGTTTGAAATTGGACCCCCCATGTCACACTTTTGCTTCATTTTTTCTGATTCCACCCTAATACAACTAGACACTAAATATCAACGAATTTCTTTTTGTGGTTCATCTTACAAAGAGACCTAATTATAAACTTTCACATATCAACAATGCAAAAGTTTCAAAACTTGTGCTAAATTATCTTCAATGAAATAAGATGTCCCATTGCTAATACAATGCATGCATGTTTATACAGAGGAGACAAAAAGAACATATCAAGTCAAATGAGAAATACATAAATTCTAAAAAATGAAACTTTTAGACTAATCAGAATAATTATATATAAATCATATCAAAACTGCATTTCAGAAAGTAGTAAATTCACATCATTTCTATCTTAGTGCTAATTTTTTAACTACATATGAATATTTCAGATTTACCTCAACTCTGTTTTGTGAATATAAGCCTATTCTTGTAGAATTTTTAGCTGCCTGGTCATTTACTATTAATCCTGCACCAATACTTGCTGCCCTGTTTAAAACCTGAAATGAATTTCATTTGTTTACAGTTTATAGTTGAAGTGTGTTTTTCTTTTATATACATTTAAGCAAGTGGTTTACGGTTACCTATATACATCTAAGCAGGGGGATCAATTTATATACATTTGAGGTTTTTCTATTAACAAAGTTTCCAAGAAAAAACTAATAAGTATAAGTAAAACTTATCATTTAAAGGCAATAACTCCTAGAAGGAGTAGAGTGATGATTTTGTCCTGCTAATCAATTCAAGAAATAATTTTCTCTTAGTACCTATCTAATTATTTAAAATAATTTTTAAGAAAAATCAAATCATATTTCAACTTCATTTTTTAAACAAACAACTGTAATAAATGATAAACCTTTTATTATCTAGTGTCTCATATCGATTTAAATTAATATTAAAAAAATAAGAAACATGTTTCTTTATCCAGCACCTGTTAAGCCTATAAATATACTTTTCACATTGTATGCAATAACATCCCAAGATTTCCACATTAAAGAAAAACTGACAATTTCACATCTTTCACTACACTGATGTCATACAACAATAGTTGTTAATTATGCAGAATCAAAATGAAGTGACAACATGTTAAAAGCCGAAATATTCCTAACATCTTCTTCTCTATTTACATTAAAAGCCAATGTTATAAAAAGAATAGCTAATCGACTAATTCAAAAATAGAAAAATATTTTCATCAAAGTTGTTTGGTCACTTGTTAATTACTTTTCTATTTCTGAATTTCTTGATTACGGTAGTCTTTCTTTCATTCTACAACACCTTCCTAAGGTCACCTACACATTTTTGCTTTTACACATCAGATTTATCTGTTTGAAACGTCACACTGGTCAAAGATAATGATTCTTACTTAGAATTTTTTCATGAATTAAAGAATTCACAAACCAAAGAATGTTCTATGAATTATTTAAACTAAAGACTCCAAAGTCTGTATCCGTCATTTTGCAAAAATTAGCAATGACAAATGCACAATATTCATTTTTAACCTTTTTTCATATAAAATTTGTAGCAGCCAAGTGGAATGATGACAGAAGCCTAGCTATGGCTTCAGTTCAAATAGCCTATTAGTGAGAGTAAATATACTCATTAAACTAGCGCCGTAATTGACATATCAACTAGCATTAGTGATTACTTCATTGTTTTATCCTGTCTTTATTTTTCAATCCCTAACAAAAGAGTTTATCCTCACTCTAACATCATCAAAAGTTGTATAAATGTATAATATGGGAGCCATATTTCTGTATATACAAATGTAGGGGGAAAAATGGTTTTAAGCATTCTATGAATTTCAAAGCTTTAACTTATTGGTGGTAGCCTTGAAATAAGATAAATATTATCTTGGTTAATGCTATGCTACACAAAAGGTAAAAAAATAAAGTCGATTTTCCCATAAACTTAGAATACCCTAAATTATTTCTTAAACAATACACATGTAGTTTATAACCGACTATTTTTGGATTATTCACTTATAAAAGTTAAAAGATATGGGTAAATAGTAGTTTTATATGACATTTATTAGTTTATTAGCAGACATCAAACCTTGAAAAGTTTTATAAAACAATTTATATATTTACATCATTATATGATATCCATTTATATGGTTCTTTACTACTTGGCTTCCATCCATAGCAAGCACCGTTACCTGAAAAATATAAACTTCCTCTTACTTAATTATAAACAATAATGTAAATTATACATGTATACTAGTAGCATCATTACATTTACATACCACCTGTTCTGAATTCATTACACAGGTGTATTCCTTTTTAAAATTCTTAGATAAGGGAATTCCTTATATCTCATGGTATTCTTCTAATTGATTGATTATTGGTTGCTTTTAAAAGTTAAGGTCAAATATTTCATAAAAATGAGAATAGAAATGGGGAATGTGTCAAAGAGACAACAATCCGACCAAATAAAAAAACAAAAAAAACAACAGCAAAAGGTCACCAACAGGTCTTCAATGTAGCGAGAAATTCCCGCACCCGGAGGCGTCCTTCAGCTGGCCCCTAAACAAATATATACTAGTTCAGTGATAATGAACGCCATACTAATTTCCAAATTGTACACAAGAAACTAATTAAAATTATACAAGACTAACAAAGGCCAGAGGCTCCTGACTTGGGACAGGTGCAAAAATGCGGCCATGCATACTTATGAAAAAGTTAACAACAAAAACAATAGGTAGGTCCTTTAATAAAGGCTATCCTGGATGAAAGTAGTGGATATTTGAACTGCAACTGGAAAACTATCTTATATTGGATAGGGACAGAACTTTACATTGCAACAGGCCACCTATGTACTCCTTAAAGATTTGTTGCAATGGTTCTTAAAGTGCAATGAGTCTGGCACTCTCTTGAAACAAGGCCTCTGCTGACCAGAAGTGGCTGCGAACTTGTACCTCCTGCATAGCCAAATCGATGGTACACATTGACAAGTGTTTCATTACCAGTCAGAAGATGCCAAACTTGAGATATCTATATACCTTGGTAGTTAATCTGATTTCCCCTTCAATGAAACTGGGATTTCATACCATATGAATATTTTGATGTTTGAGACCATGAAACTTTATAGCAATACATGTAGTGGATACAAATATATCTATCATAGCTATAGTGTACATGTACCTACTTGATACTTGTGCTCCATTTCTGAATGCTTCATAAAGAGTTTGGACATTTTCATCCAGATATTCTAGAAGTTTACCATCTTTACATAACTTTGATATTCTGGCTTTGTCTTTACCCTGTAATTAAAAACAAAAGCACAACTATAATTTAGTGCAACATTTCTATAAATCAGTTCTGATAAGATTATACTTACTGGTAATTGTTATCATTTGGCAATGCAGTATTAGACATGGATAATTAACAGTTTCTGCAACCACCAAATCATAGATTGATATCTGGTAAAAGATACCCTTTCACTCATGTTAAGATAAAAGACATTTTATAATTACTGCTTTTTAAAGAATGTACAAAGTATTTTGATTACATCACAAATACTTAACATTGTCCAATTAACCATAAAAAAGGCCAAGGTCAGATAAAACCAGCCAGACAGACTTGTAAACATTAGAATCAATGCATTCATCAATACAGTTGAACTACTGCTTATAGTATCTAACATGTCTAAGAAACTGACTGAAAACACAAAAATATAGCATTGACCAATGAACCATAAAAATGAATTCAAGGTCAGATGAATGTCAAACATGTAACCCTTACACTCATTCCAATCCCAAAACATTATCAGTTGGTGAACCATAAGTATGCTGTCAAGGACAATGGACATATGACAGATAGAAAGTTTGTTCCATAAGGCATCAGCATATACTGAATGAAGTATTCCTTCTGAAATACATTTTTTTTACATCATTGGAAGCACTGATGTCACTGCTAGATAGTTAACACTGTGTCTAGCATTCGTAGGCAAGACAAAAACAGACCAAGATTGCACTGTTTCATTTCATATATTTTTTAACAGTAAAATGTCAATAAATGTCAAGTCCATTTGCCATTGATTGCTTCATAACAGATACTTTTTTTACTAAATGTAATTATAAAAGAATTGACAGTAAAATCTGATATTGACTTTAATCCTCCAGACCAAAGAAAATCTTCTTACCAGCAAGCCTCTTAAATCGTTAACAAATATTAACATAACATAATTGCAACTGCATGAGTTGATTGTCTCTTTAACATCACCCAATATAAAATTCTGATCAAAATGCTGGATTTTCAACATCTGAAAATATAGCAATAATTTAACTTTTGCCAAGAGGTAAGAGGCATACAACACCACTTGTTTAAAGCAAAGTTTAATTCTTATTATATTAAAAGTAACTACTTTCTATAAGATAAGCCAAGTATTAGTCAACAAAATACGACACAAACATGAGAATCTATACTAAATAAAGGTGCAAGTAAAAACTTCATATTACTGTAAGACTTTTTAAAACTAGACATTACCAATGAACGAAAATAAGGTCAGGGACAAATAATATTTGATTGATGGACATACGCCCTCAACAACAAAAATCCATATCAATTATTGTTTTACATGTATTCCCTAGTGAAGAACAGCTCCATCCAAAAAAACCTTACATAGATAAGGACAAAAGCATGGACAAAATGTCATGGTCAGGTCAAAATAAGTGGCTTACAAGCAACATCTACATGAACTACACCTAACTGGGTGAAAAAGGGATAAGTTATGAGGGTAATTCTTATTGTAGAGGCAGTACGGAGGATTTATTAATATTCGTTTGATACCAATTTTAGTGGATTTCCTTGATACAGGTGAACCATGAATTCAAATGTTAAACAAATATCATATATCAATAGGCTTTGTATAGAGATTTTCAAAACCATGAAATCTAATATCCACAAATATACAAGTTTTCAGCAAACAACGAAAAATTGATACCCACAAAAATAAACTAATCTACATGTAGTAACTGACAAATCTATAAAATTCACTCCCAGTATGACAATTAACAGATATGAACAGTGTATTAATTATTCAGTATTTCTATTTCAAACCAGTTGATCTTAAGATGACAGTAGGTTTTAAGGTGTTACAGGTATAAGTAATGAATTGACTACTTTTCTTTTCAGAAAATAACATCTATAATAGTTAAATAGATTTATATGATATATATACCAGATGAACTTATGTTACATTAATTCTAATATAGGTGTCTTCTTTCTATCTTTAATTCCGAAGTCAAAAGAATTTATTGATTCTCCATTTCTTTGTATCAGATATAATAAACATATATTTTAACCATCATTCAGGAAAAAAATCTAATAAAATGTCCATGGTTACAAATTACTAGTAGCAGAAAAGTATTGTTATTATATGTTCAATTACTTTATATTTTATTTTTCTGTAGAATGATACATAATCCAATTTTTACAGATCATAGGAGGATTATAGCACACCTGGAAATATGGTCCATATCATTGGGCTAATGGCATCACTTTAAAAATGCTGCCATTGTCAAACTTAAAAAATATTTAAAATGCAGATTGAAAAGATTTAACTTATCCTTAGAGTGCAAATGCTTCTCAAAAGACCCTACTAACCAACATACTAAGTCTCTATTAAGCTTTAAGACATCTAAGTGCTGAAATTTTTTATTTATTGATAGGTTGCAAATGTACATGCCCGTAATTCAGTGGTTGTCGTTTGTTACTGTATATCACATTTGTTTTTTTTTGTTTTGTATGTAAGTTAGGCTTTAGATTTGTTCTACATTCATCATTTGAGCCTTTTATAGATGACTATGTGGTATGGGTTTTTCTTACCGTTGATGGGCATACAGTAACCACAAGATGTTAATTTCTATGTCATTTGGTTTCTTGTTGAGAGTTGTCTCATTTGGCTTCTTATATTTATATGAAATATTCTATAAGATAACCACCCTACCTTTACACTTTGAGCAATCAATGCAAAAAGCCTATTAATTTTGTTTCCACCATGAGTCAATGAAGAATTTTTGGGCTCACAAGGGTGCAAATGACATTATAGTTGTTGCTTTTCTTGTTTTAAATAGATGAAGTAAGAAAGAACTATCTGTAGGTTTTCTAAGCTATAGATTGCTTTTTTTAATAATTGAAGCTTACATGTAAACAGAACAGGCTTTACAAACTTCTATTTAAAATCTAAACAAGATTATAAATCATCAAGCAAAGTAACAATTGAAGTAAGAAAAGAAAATCAACATATTCAACACAAATTTTTCTTTCTTTCTGTATTACTTACAAACAGAAGGCAAAGTGTACTAGACCACAAATATTTAAATTTTAAATAGTCAATAATTGATACTTTTAAATCAGAATCGATACCTATATAAAACAACTTACAAATACAATTTCCGACTGTGATTGGAATCGACTGTTGGGTTTAGTAATAACAACTGAAGCTGAATGTCCCATATCCAACAATTCATTCACAAACGATGTTCACTACTTAATTGATTGATTAGTTTTCCAGGTAAACAGAGTATGTTTATCTACTTCATAACCATAAATAAAAATCTTCCATTTATTAGTATACTATAAAGTTCCATTTTCCAGCCATTTATATCTTGCTTCCACAATTGACAATCATAGTAAGACTAAGATTTCATTTTTTTTTTGCGACAGGTAGAAAACAACAATGACACAGGTATGAAATACAATGAAATATAAGACAGCAGCAATCCAATAACTATGTAACAATAGAGTAATGAAAGGAGTAATGTATCAATAATAGTACCCACACTTCAAATCAATGTAAATGTTTATCACGACTTATACTTCAAGTAGGATGTCTATCATGCCATTCTATTTTAGCCATTCAATAAGAGTTACGTATGTCTAACATCCCATGTGATAATTACAGCAGCAATATTGACACCAGTTCTATAAATAAACTCTAAAATTCCACTAATATCTTACATCTTTCTGTAAATAAAACATGAATCATCGCTAATGCTTCCGCCTAGTATAATCACTATTATAAGAAAAACTGGGAAGATATAACTAATTCATGTAACTGCTCCAACATTTTTGCATAGTTAAAGCAAAGTCTATGTTTTGTGCAACAACCACCAAAATTATTGATATATGAACAGAACAGATGTAAGAAAATTCACAATGATGTGAAAAAGATTTTATGAATGTTTCATTTCCACAAATATTGTGGTATTCTGAAAGAGTTGCAGAATCAAGATGTCTTCCCCTTTTATAGGTATGACAAGGCCATGTTTTGTCCAGGGAAATCCAAATCATCAATTGAATCAAAAAGCAAATGAGTTAAGAAACTAAAGATTCAGTGAAAGTTTCTCCTGTCTCCCGTCTACAGGGAGTTGAGGGTACAAAGTGTAACAGACAAGCAGACAAAAAATTAATGTAGGAATGGACAGAATTCATAATCCCTATAGCTACTTCAACAAGTAAGGGGTATAATATCAGGAAAAGTGGAATTTAACTATCCAATATTTACTACACTTGTGTTTTATAGAAGCTAATATATGAGTCAATAATTAATAATTAAATAATCTCCCATGGTGTCCATTCTTAAATAAACCCCAATAAATACACACAAAAATTTCTGAATTTACAGTTTACTTAACTGAACCACTACTTTAAAAATCTAGATTCTATTTGCATTAAACCATAAAAGAACAAATGTGTAAAGACATAATTTTATTCTCTTTCGACCCAAAGGGACATCCTAAGAGATTATACAAAATTCTAAAATAACTTTTTAACATGCAATATATAACAAGAAACCTCACTATAAGGTTAAAATATCAAATTAATGAATTGATTTATTGATAAAAAAAAAAATGACTCCTGCATTAAGAAAACCCCAGAATAAAGCAGAGCCTAGCTTGCAGATGTAGCAACATGGTTTTACACAAATTTATTTCAACTTTTCATAAGCGTCAAGAATTTACTCAGTGACAAAAAATGCACTAAAAAATCTTAAAAATGGATGATACATGTAAGTGATAGTTATAGCTCACACTTTAGGACCCTACGGCTAGATAAGGTAAAACATATGTAAACATCTTACAATGTTATATCTTTATATTCTCAAGGTTTTTAAATTGAAATATAAAAGTCGTAACTAAATTTAAAATAAAAATAACACTTTTTAAAGTTTTTTGCATTAGAAGCACTTTTGTTTATTTACCTGAATAAGTTACTATCAGACCCAAAAATTTGAAAGCCAAGGCTGTATAAGTACTTGTAAATAATTTCAAAGTATATAAGAGATAAAAAATGAACAATAGTCAATACAAATCTACTTACAGGAGCAATCTCAGACTGGGAACTGAACTTATCCTGGGAAATTTCTAAAGATTCTGACTGTCCCATTACTATCAACTCAAGTTGACTAATAAGGTAGATATCCTGGTATAAAATTTATGTGTAATATCAATCGTGTAATAAATCATGTGTGAACTGTGACCACTTATTTTCTTAACCCAGAAATACTGCTTTCAAGGTAAAGTAAACAACTCTTTTAAAAGTGACTACCAGTAGTAATTAAATGGTCAGTTTACCTGAGGACAAATTCACCACCAATACACATCAAGGTGATAACTAATCATGCTTCACTATCTTAACTATGGGAAAAGAAGCAAATAAACTTTATATAGACCCCCCTTTTTGTTTGATACATGTATTCAGAGATACAAAAGGTATCATGACAATCCCTGAACCATTTAATGGGTGTGACTAATGCATTTAGATCTAAAGTAATACATGTATAGTTTTTGAATGTTGTTTATATAGACAGCTTTCATTTCAAATGGTAAAGGATATTCATGATATGAATAAGGAAGTTGAATAAAATATTATAACCCGAGACAGATTTTTTTGCATACTTAACCTTTTTTAATTGTTTTATTTAAACGTTTGATACATTTTTTGCTCCACTTTTGATGTTGCACAGAGGCCAGGGTTCATAATTTGCTTAAAATAAAACTTAAGTATAGAATTTATCTGAGAAAACTACAGCATTTGAAAATTAGAAAAAAAAAATCAGTAAATACTTTTGACTTCTTACTGATGTGCATATTATTTTGATTGATGGTTACTAAATCTTATCAAGGCAATTACGAAAATAAATATAGTTGAGGGGTGTGAACCTGAACCATTTCTGATGTTTCAATGGTTCATAATATGAGGGTTTGGGCATTATTTTCCGAAGACTTACCCTTTCATGCAATGATAAACATGGTGATGGGGTGGACATATCAAGGTCAAAAGTCAAAATCAGATGTCACCTTCCATGGCATGTCTGGTCTTGTCTTGATGTTTTGCATCCATGTGCCAAAGATTAAAAGCCAGAGTCTACAGATAAGAAGTTATTCTTGACAAGATAAAAAAATTTGTTAAGACTTCAAGGATATAGGCCATGGTCACAGGAAGATAATGACAATAAGCAGGACACCCTTTTATGGTTATACACCTGTAAGCTTAATTCAAGACAGAAGTAAAGTAACAAAAATACTGAACTACAATGAATATTCAAAACAGAAAGTCCATAGTCAAATACTAAGCTCCTTTAAGAGTAGACTAGTCCAACATATAAACATATCCATCAGCCTGTAAGACTAGAATACACTGAAAGGAGTGTAGTATACCTAACCTAATAATGACCTCGTGGTTCAGCGAACAAGCAAACTAACCAAAGATATTACCTTTACCTACACACTCAATACATTTTGCTGTAATGTGTTTGTGCTTTTGATTTTCCCATTTTTTCCCTTTTGATTCTCCTTGGAAATTGGTATTTTTGTCATATTACTTTTGCATGCATTAACCCTTTCCTCCATGGAAACTTTTTTTTTAAATACTTGATTCACATAGGATTTTTTCAGTATAAAAAGATTCATGAGGTTTGAGAATATTAATGCATTGCCAAAACAAATATTTCATCAATGTAATTCAAGTCATAGATTCCCAGGTATATCCTTTTTATATAATAGATACACATTTTATTAAGTCTGATAAAAATATTTCAAAGGTGAGACTTTTCAAGTACAGCACTACACAGGTGTCAAAAGGCGTCATTATGTAGTCAAGGTGTGGCGTCAAAAGGTGTCATTATGGAGGAAAGGGTTAAGAAATATTGAGATTAGTAAACTGCATGTTAAAAATTATGGTCCAAAAAGGATTTACTAAAAGAATTTAAGCTACATGTATATGATATGAAAACTATACTAAGAGAGATAACTCTTGGTATATTTACACGATGCAGTTTTATCATTGCAAAGGCATATATGTAGGACTCAAATCTATGGCGGGTTCCAAATCTATGGCAGATTCCTAATCTATGGCAAATGTGACGTTACAAACGCCAAACAACTCAAATCTATGGCAGATTTTTGTTTTCTCCAAATCTATGGCAGATCTAACATATACCGTCACAATTCAATAACGCCATATTACATCGTCGCCACTGCAAACGATGGCGGAACCCATAGATTTGAACACCATTCTAGATGACAACAATTTGACGATGGTTTACATAAAGATGTGACCCATTATCCAGAAAAGGGAAACAATGTGCTGTACCGGTCGAAGTCTGCGATGAACAAGGACACCGCTTTTTTCAGTAACGGATATTTCAGAAAAGGATTTATTATAGTAAACATTTTACTGTCTACGGTTGGCAAAGCTAATAAAGTGAAACATGAAATTAACGGATACCAATTTTATTTAGATCGTCATAAAATAAAAAAGATGCCATAACGATGAACTGTTCATTTTTATTTATTCCCCTTTTTACTTATTAAAAATACACCTTCTTGTTTGTTTGGGGACTTAACGTTAATTACTAGTTGGTTAAATAAATGCACAGATTAGAAAATGTTTATTTTTACGAGGCACATCATTTCAATCTTAAAGTCTGTATTTATGTCATGAATTCATCATTTACCTTTTTTTTTTTGCCGCCACGATTTTGTTGACCAGTATTTACTGGTTATTTCGCAAATGTTTATATACATGCTTCCGTTGTCGTGCATGTTCACTTGTTGAAATAATGCAAGTTAATGGTCGTATGTGTACTGCATTATTTTCCATTTGCAATTCATTTTCCATAGACTTAGACACAATAAAAATCCGCCATAGATAAGGATATTACAAAACTTGCCATAGATTAGGATTCAAAAAAATCTGCCATAGATTTGGAATGGCATGACCTCACATTTGCCATAAATTAGGAATCTGCCATAGATTTGGAACCCACCATGATTTGAGTCCTACATATATATATATATATAGATTATACCACTGCATCAAGTGTAATACGATATTTATCCACTCTCAACAGTTAAATTTTCAAATTTAAAACGTGAGGCTTGCCCGAGTGTTTTAAATATTTAAAATTTAACTGTCGAGAGTGGATAAATATCGTATCACACGAGATTTGGTGATGGAATCTGTTTCTCTAATGATTTTCTAACATTATGCAGGCAAACTTATTCCTTCATTTCAAATGATCTGCAAAAAGATGTGTTCTTTCTATGTGACATCATCAGGCATGGTTGCCTTTTTTCATGCCGTCACAATAGGAAATTTAGAGATAAGCAAGAAAATTAGACGTCATAATCAGATTTTAACCAATGAAGTACTGAGATCAAACGAACCACACGTTGACTAATTTTTTTTATACAATGGGTGCAGAAAGGGATAAATTAACGAAGAATTAGAGAAATATATATATCATTGAGTACTTAAGAGTTTACGGAGACTAATGCCTATGGTTAACAGATAAATCTGTGTGTAAAGATCACCCTCTAGTCTAAACCAGGGAAAACTGACGTTATCAGAGGTGACATTTGGAATGAGATTCAAAATCCATAGGCATTACTAAAATGAGACTTGAAGAGGGTGGCATTTGTTTAAACATATTTATTTATAGTGGATTGGGAAACAAGTTATTGCAACTTAAATAAATCCCTTTCCACTTAGCAGGGTTGCATGCACGAGAAGACAGGATTAAACTTAAAAGAGGTGATTCCACAGAAATCATGCTTGAGTTTCTGAACTTCTGAGCCTGTGCAAAAGTGTATAAGACACAGATCGATAAGGCTCTCCGAATTTTGGATCTTTGGAAATAGGCTTTCTCAGTGGAACAAAGATTGTTTCAAAGACAAAGGAGTAGGTCCGGTAAGGATCAATTTTGGCCTCAAATTTCAGGTTCATCTTACGAAAGATTTTGACCACTTTTTAAACACTTAAGTGTCTATTTCATTTGAATCAATTAGTTTAAGTGAAAGATTTTAACTGATTAAGTCATTAAAAACAACCCAATTCAAGCTGAAATATGAAAAATCTACCAAATATGCCGAAAAAATGTAACTTTTCAGATGGTTTTTGTCCAAAATGAAAGTGGCTGCATCCGTGTTTATCCTCAACCTTTATATATGTTATGTATTATCAGAAAATACAACTTACATTTCAATATTAAGGATGAACACGAATGTGGCCACTTTCGTTTCACACGAAAACCGTCTAATATTTAACTAAAATGCTAGAATGGTGAAGATTTCAGTAATTTAGCATGACTTAATGGTGCTAGTACTCAATATATGTGCATTGTATTGTCAAAAACAGCCCATATTAATGTAGCAGAAGCATTCTACTGTCAAATAAATAACTAAAAGTTTACATTTTAACAATTTTGTAAAACTGCTATATTTTGGGGCCAAAAAGGGGTCTTACTAGACCTACTCCTTTAGGAAGTACAAAACACTACATGTATATGTCATATCACAAATATTTCCAAATTTGTATGATTTCAGAGGAGTTGCAGCTCAAAGAAATCTGTCTCTTCCTTTAGCTGTATAGATATGAAGTAACTCTGACATTTGGTAGCCACTTGATATTCAGAAGAATTTTATAAGTACCTTGATTATTATGGTTTGGTTGTTCAGGTCTACAGCTGACGGAACAGGATTTGGACTCTGTGTCAGATATAAATATGTTGCTGTGGAAACAGCACTCAGAGTTATGGCCCCTGCTCCAGCTAATTTCAGATAGTCCATGTCCCGTCCAGTTATCTTCTGAATAAAAAGACAAATGTCAAGGTTATATTCTTGTTTCAGTTATTTAGATGTTAGGCTTAAATTAAAATATTGTTTGTTTGCAGTTTACCGACCGACCCTTGAAAATCCTCCCGACTGTGAAAATTTTATTGCTTTAAATTTGAAGACATTTTTTTTAATACTTCTATTGACGCGATCCGGAACTTTGGGTCCTTTCCGGAAAGGATTTAAAGTCAGGGTCAATTACGCATTTCAAGTTCGGTTTTTCTTAGCTTCCCGTCAAGCGTTCATGTGACTATTTAATGATAAAGCACATTGAAATTGTTTACAGGTATCCATGAAGTCACGGAGGAGTACTTTACGCTGTCGTCTCGCGTCAATTTTAAGACAAATAACAAACAAAAAAGTTTAATAGTAAACTGTTTATACAGATTCAGGCACATGTAATGATGTGTGATGATATCATTGACGATGATGCAGCGGATATTCATAACTGACACGATAACCATTCTGTCTCAAACAAATCGGGTACAGAATATGTGGAGCCTGACTTTATGGAACCAATTTCAGTGGTTAAATAATTCGACAGCAGCTTGTAGTATGGCATATTTTCTACAAATCGTTGTGAAGACGACAAAGATGAAACCACTCCTCCGTGACTTAAATCTTCATGGATATCTGTAAACACGCCTGTACGGAGGAAGGGCTCGTTTGAAATGTTAATGGATATAGATCATGCCAAATCAATAAGAAGCAACCCTAACTACACAAAGATGTAGAGAAAATGAATGGTTAGCTTGAAAAAATAAATATACTCTCTCTATATTAAATCTATCTTCGATTGCAATGAGTATGCTCCTTTAGGATAAGGGGGGGGGGGGGGGGCTGCCCCACTCATTGCAATTATTCTCTTTCTTATATTAAATATACCCAAACTGTGTGAATTCAATTAAAACATGTCCTTAGGAGCTATTCTGCCAATTTTTTTTATGCATTAAAAACATTTCAGTACAGACCATTTACTTTTAATAGGGTGCTATGGATTTCACCCCAAACTTTAGATTTCTTTGGTTTTCATTAAAGCCTGGCAAAAATATAACCTTATCACATATAATTAAATATTGTTAGAAATATGAAAACAGTCGAATGTCTTAATACTTTTTTTTCAAGTTGCCTTTTTTTCAATTGAGGAAGATTCAATGGTTATTTTTTTATTATTAAAAATACACTCTTTAATACATTGTCTTATAAATCTTTAATATCTACATTTTTCTGATGAAAATACTCTACTCATGAAAACATTCTAGTCAAGAAGCATATGTCTGAATATATTTCTTTAAAACAGTTCTAGTCATAATGACATTCCTTGTTTATAAGTGTTCCAGTATTTAATAATTATACCATATTTTATGTCATAAATTGGATAATGACACTATGTTAAAGTTTAAGTTTTGGTTAAAAAGTTTTTTATCTGAAAATGCCTGTTCATTTGATGTTGGTTTTCAGCATGTCCAGTGTTTGTTGTTTTAAAATGTTTTTTTTTTCTTCACAAGAAACTTGGTTTTGTGTAACTGCTTGTTTAAACTGTATTTTGGCTGATAAAATAAAATATTTTTTCCTACCTACCGACCCTTCAGTCTGAAGGTACAGTCGGAAAACTGCAAACAAACATATATTTAAGGTTGGCCTAAAGTTGTACTTATTACTACATGTACATCATGTCATGTCTAAAGGAACTCGTCAAACTATAAACTGACTATATTCCAATAATACTGGATTAATTATGTAAATTTTTATGTAAAGTAATTAAAAACTTTAAAACATTTAACAGATTTAAAGTATATATTATTTATAAATTTGAATATGTGGTAAATAAATACTCATCTACGTGTACATGTATATACATTTGATAAATCTTATTACCATAGATTCGTCTCCTTGTTAAATTTAAATCTTCTAATCCTAAACTGGTGGTATATACATGTACATACCTTTAAAGATTAATAGTAGGTACCGGGTAATTTAATAGATATGTATTTATAAAGTCAATGTTTAAATGGACATTAGAAGAAATAACACATCAGCTGATTGGATTTTTTTTTATTTTTTTTTTTTTACAATTATTCCTCTAATTAATTGAGTGTTAACCAATAAAAATCTTTGAATACATAAAAAACAGAATTATCAAAAGACTTAAAAAATGTTTCCCTATATGCTTAAACTATACAAACCATTGCCAAATTTCTTTAGAAAATTATTAACATCCCTATGTTATAACGTATATGATCAAAATGTTACTATCAAAAGTACGATGAAGCTTTATAAAGGTCACATGTACATGCAAGGCCAATGATACTCAAGGTTACTAATACTACAATCATACCATTTTATGACCTTGATCTTGAACTTAAAATGATTCATGTTTTCTTTAACTTCACACTATACAAAGTAAAGATAACTTAAATAAACAGCCACCTGTACAACGTGAAACCTCTTCCATATATACATGTACTACACCTAACCTTATAACCTCACGGTATACAACAAGTAACCAGTCTAAAGACATTTATCAAACTGTTGAAACAGGCATGCTAAATAAAGAATTAAAATTAAATTACCTAGTGATAATACAGAACTCAGTCCAAAGTAAACAATAAAATTTGTTTGCATTTATGCTACGGTAAAACGTGTACATGTACATGTCATAACACCAAATCATAGTACAACACATCCCCATGCATACGGAAAAAGGGATGAATAAAAACTCATTCCCTTGAATTTGACAGTAGTAGGAAATTAATAAGTACATTTCATAACATATATCTTAGGTGTTTCAAACGGTTTTTACATCATTATTTTTTTTATTTGATATTTCTATAAAATATGGTTACATGGTAGTGGTTACTGAAGCTTGAAAGAGGAAAGAAAGGGGTGGAAATTTGATTGGGTTAGCTGCCAGTGCAATGAAATGTTATGTATAATTTTGTCTGTAGTATTTGACAGGGAAAAAAATTACCTATGCCCAGTATTTCTTTATTTGAGACAAAAAAATAAAATTAAAAGGGTAAATTTAACAAAGACTAAAAGGGGAAAACCAACAATGGTATAACACCTAAAAAAGATTTTATAGGGGCAAATCCCTTCTATCATAAATGTCTTATCCACAAGAATTGAATTTAATAACCTGTGTCAAGGAAACAAATTCTGGTCAAACTTTTTGTAAATTTTTGTATCAAAATGCAAATAGAAATTAAAAAAAAATCAGAATCACTTCATACATGTAACTATTTCTGCCACTTTACATGGCATTCTATGCTCTTTTAAAGAAATTAGCTGGTTGGTGCAATGGTGGATTTTATAGAAAAAAAAGGACAGACAAATATACAGAGATTTGGATTCCTCATAAACTTTTATCAAAGAACATGTATATTTGGCATTACCACCTGCCATCGAAATAGGGTCAAAATCAACAAGACTTTCATCCCCAATAATATCATCTGACCCAATTAATACAGGTGTATGAATGGACTTTGTTAATGAACTGTTTTATCTACCATCAGAAATAGGTTATCAGTAATTGACAGAACTTATATAACTAACAATTATATGGACTTTCACACAAAAAGAGAGATAGTAACAGTAAACAGCATGCTATCCCCTTATAAGGAGACTTTCAAAAGTTCTAGTGAAAGTTGTTGACAATAATTGTGTAGTAATTATGAGAACTTATGAGCTACAAAGTCTATGTATATAACTAGACAGAAATGTTACAGTAAAACCTTCCATTCTTATGGTTTTTTTTTAAAGTTTCTCTTATATGCATGTTATGCTTATGGTTTTCATACTATGTATGTTCCCCATCTTATTTTTTAAGAGCATTGACAAAAAGTCAGCAAAATCATTAGTTTAAAAGCATAATTCACTTGTCCTATTTTATATTAGATCAAGTATAAAATTCAAGAGTCTATAAGTTACTCACGATAAGAGAGGAGTAAGACTAAGAAAAACTTTAAAAAAAAAAAATATAGTGGAAAAGTATGTTTATATTAATTTCATATTCAAATGTTATAGAAAAAACAAAGATCAGATACCTATTATTTAATATGATTAAAAAAAGGTGTCAGTTACAGCAAAAAAAAAATGAATGTGTGTGACTGATTGCAGTAGACGATCACATTTGTTAGAATCTGGTATAGTTTGATGCATATATCATTTGTATATAGACTTTTTAAAAGACACTAAGGGATGTTATCATGTCATAAACCAGACGATAAATCTGGAAAAATTGGCCTTAAACGGCCTTCTGGTTGTTTATTGGTAAGGACTGATACATGTATATTGAAAGGTTTTATCTAACCTAATTAATAGATACCCCTAATTCTATACCTACAAATCAATAACACAGGTACAATGTACTTATAGATAGGATAGACAGGAAGTTAGCATGCATGTGAACTTTGGACCCAGACAAGTGAACCATGAAGCCGACCACAAATACACCACAGCAAAAAGCTAAAAACATTTATACTTAAAGGTAAATAAGTATAACTTTTCAATACAATTTCCCCTTTATACTGGTCAAGGATCAATTGGACAGTAAATTATTTTATGCATTTCTGACCTGTTGTGTAAATAAATCATACTCATGATACTGCTTTTATCCTCCGAAATAATACTTTCATTTCTAAATACTTTTCTCTGTTTGATCTGCAGAGTTTTCTAAAAACATTTAAGGTGTTGGGGTAAGATACAAGGGCAGGGACAACACTATATAAATATAGAGATGGTATATTTTAATATCAAAGCATGAACACCTTTCAAAAATTATAAATAAAGTTTATAGATTTTTTGAAATTAGTCTGTAACTCTTCTCAAAATGGTGTTATTTGATGTTCAGTTGACATAAAACTATGTATAAAATTATTAATATCAGGGCGTTAATAGGATAAGCAAAGGAAGAAGAGCTTATGGATGGATTCTGGCTATTTGTTTGACTCTTTTGGCATGAGTACTTTACTTGCCAGTATTGAGTAAGCAGAATTACTATTATTCATCAATGAGACAAATACAAATGTAGCTCATAATATATATATAACAGTCATATCAAGTTAGCCTTGACAGGTCTTCAGCAACAAGATCAATGCCTCATAATCTATAATCATGATATCATGGACATCTTCAAATGAACATCTTAATTAAAGAAAATAATTATCTGATCTGCAAAAATCATTGCAATGCACAACTGCCCGGACATGCCGGATGGACAGACAGAAAGAAAGACAGACACACTGAAGGAGTGCAAACCTAAAGTGACAGTCCCCTTCCACTTTGTTGGTATGGGACTAATAAGTATTTTAATTGGTCATATTTTTGTTTTAAAGATATACAAATGTATATATATAAATGTAACTTTGGATAAAAAGCTAAAATCAACACAATATGACATAATAACAATAATTAATATTTTACAATAAGAAAGAGACAGGGGAAATAGTTATGCATCCTAAGAGAAATTAAATGTTCAATGTATTTGGAATATTATTACAATATTTCTTATACATACATTGTATTATAACAGTTGTGATAGTAATATTGGACCAATTGATATCCCAGTCATGCCAGTTGTGGGTTAGAAAAACTAGAAATGGAGAACATATGAAGAAGAAATAAAATTTGCCTTAGGCCACACCAATTTGATTCCTTGTTCCACGGACCCACCCGCACCTATTTTTTTCAAAACAGAATTTTTTTATTTTTTTAATATTCCCGCTTCCCGCTTCCCGCATACAGAAACGTAATCATGTCCATTTCCCGCACCGGTTTTTTGTAAATTTTTTAAAAAGATATCAACATTTGTTTTGAAAATCACAGTCTAACCTGTATATCAACGATTTTAAACATAAAAGCACCCTGTGAGAATATCTGTTTCAGTATGAAATCTATATATCTAAAGTGGGAGTGCTCCGAAATAAATTTATAAAAGCGGTTTCTTTCCCTCTTACTTCTATTCCCTATCAAAAATTGTTTGTTAGAATAAAGTACAAAGAACTTCTGAAGGATTTTCCTTCAACTGCAATTATATTGTATGCTGGCGAAACAAAACTATCCATAGCCGCTGCATGTTTGTGCACCTGTCCTGATTGGACCTGATTGATTCAGGGGCCTCTCGTCAGTAGTTATCGTTTGTTGAATGTAGAATTGATCAGAATTGTCACATTGTCAGTCACACATACATAGACCTGGTTTTATTATTTCTTGGTGAACAGGGAAAAAATACTTCAGAAATTAAGAAATGTCAGAGTACAAGTGATAAATCAAGTTTTAATATTGTCAAAACCTCCTTTTTTATGTTTACAAAAAAAAATTATAATCGCTCGCCTTTACTTTTCAAGCTTCGCCTCAAAAATTTGCAAATTAAATATTATTTTATTAAAATTTTCAAATCACTCGCTCGCCCCAAATTTTGGAGTCCAAAAATCCGTAGAACAAGAAATTAAATTGGTGTGGCCTTATAATTATAATAATAATAAATTCTTTATTTCATGGTTTGTCTTTAATTACAAGCTTAGAAGTACTACAATTATTAGTAACAGCAATCAGGGATATTGCCAAACAAACTGTTTGAAAAATGTACATCATCTTTTAAATCAGGATATATTTTATGATGTGGACCATAATTTGCTATTGGGCTCGTTTCCTATAACTATAGAAAAGTGATAAATTTGTGAATTACTGTAAGAAAAGTTGTAACTACATCTAAAGATGCCATTATTTTTATCAACATACAAGTGTATGCTACTCTTCCCTAGAAAAAAAAATTGAAATTAACAAATTTCAAAGATTATACAACCGTATTTTTGTGTCGTTTCTCGCGTTACTTTTCGCTTCCTAAGTGCATTACGCTGACGGATTTATAGATTATCGTCACCCACAAATTCGTAACTTTTGCTTTCAAATAACAAAGAACATCGACCAATAAGAATAGTGAGAAGAAAATACCAAGAACTATTAGTATTTCTGTAGCAGGTGTAAGAACACTGTCGTTACTTTGGTTTCCTATTTCGTAACGCAAATTTTAGATGGTGTAATCTGCTTTGTTGTAAAAGAATTCTTTGCAACAATATGCAAATATGAACTCTAGCGAAATGTTCAAACAGGTAAATCAGAGATGATTTACATTCTTGTTTTGTTTTTCGTAATAATTAAGTTAGAAAATGACGTTATAATTGTTATTTGTTACATTTCACACGAAACAGAAATCAAGTTATTTATTAACATTGTTTTTGTCATTGAGTTCTAATCATTTCTTGTCATACATGAAACATGTGACTAACATGTGATCACACCCTTACAGCCAGATATACAAAAAACTAGGTCTAAACATTGTTTTTGTTTCCAACGGGATATTAGCAAACATAATCTGTAGACTTGTTTGTCTTGTTTAAAAAAGGAAAATACAATTTTCAAAGAGATTGTGCCGGGGGTCTATTATTTTTCCTACATGTATGTGCATAATGTTACATACGATCTTGTGTGAAAATAAATGCCCAATGACTTGACAAAATCGATTTTAGATTTGACCGACATTTAAACACACTTCGTTTCCCAATAACGATGTAAAGGGTCCTTGGAAAATTCAATCGAAATTACGTCTCTTATCATGGTGCCGATGTTCGTTGGATTGATTTTGCTTCAGCAGTAAATATTACTGGATATTTTAGGTGAATAAAGATAATTTAATAAAAAATACATGTTAATATACCGTTACACTTGGAATGTACAAAGTTGGTATCTTTGTCACAATTTTTAATTAATTTTTTTTATTCATGTTCTGTAAACACTTTTCAGAAACGCAATAAACTTGTCAAAGGAAAAGTAATCTTTTACCATGCATGACTTGAAAGGAAGTACTTTATTGATTTTAGCCCACTAAAGTAGGTTAAAATGTGGAAACCATGTAGATGGTGTACAGGTCACAAATATCACATGGTGCCTATTTTAAAGATTCTAATTCCAAGTTAAAAGTTTTTTTCTTTACTGGATTTAAAGAATTTTACATTGCCAATGATTTGGAATAAATTGTATATAACTGGAATTTCAAAACCAAATATAAATACATTTTTTGGCTAAAACATCAAGATACAACGATTATGGTATCCTGTATCAATGAAGAAAATATGGAAATTCCTGAATAAATTGTACTAATTGTTTTCAAAACAAGCACATATTTAGGAGTTTTATAATACTGTTACATTTAAGATGGATTTTAAGAAAAAGTATACTGTTCAGATTATTTCAGCAGATTTTGCAATAAAATAAAACAAAAAAAGTGCTTTCGGTTTCTTATGGTTTCCTGTTGCGTTTAAAAAAAACTTTAATTTAACATTGAAAATAGATTTTAAATATCAACATGAAGCAAGTAACACTAGTAATAGTGTTCATTTATGTCTTTTGAAATATATTGTGCAAAATAAAGAAAATAAAGATTGGTTTCCTGTTAAGTTTCCTGTCACGTAAACAGTGAATCAAAATGTATTAATTTTTTCTCGAAAAACTCAATTGTTCCATTAATACTATTCTAACACCAACACAACCCACAGAATAAAAGTTAAAGTTTTAGAACTTATAAAAAAGGATACAAAAAGAAACCAAAGGCTGAATACCTAATTATGGTCCATATATCAGGCAGACAGTTAGAAATTAATAAAGAGCCTGAATATGACTTTAATTAATTGAGATTATCAAAAGCTGATCCAGAATAATGGCAGAATCTTGTTTCCTTAGACTTGCTAAAATTCCCCATCTTCATCATGTTTATTTCTTTCATACTAATTTACATGTTTACTGAAAACTGTCAAAATACTGAGTCATCTGCATGTAAAATTGAAAATGGAAATAGGGAATATGTCAAAGGGTAAACCACCTGACAAAAGAGCAGATAATAGACGAAGGCCACCAATGGGTCATCAATGCAGAGATAAAATCCCACACCCAGAGGTGGTCCTCAGCTGGCCATGCTTAATAAAATTGTGTACTAAATTTTCTTTTTTCATTTCAAATTAAGACCAAACTATTTTTGCTGTTATTTGCCTGAACCAAAGTTATAATTAATTTGTCATTTAAAGGCAATACATTGAAGGTTTAACAGGGTGAAAATGAACGTCATACTTAACTCCAAAACATATAAATGAACTAAAATTTAAAAAAACATACAAAGCTCACAAAAGCCAGAGGCACCAGACTTGGGGCAGGGGTAAAAATGTGGTGGGGAATCTGTTAGTTATACATGTAGATAAAAAGATAGTAATGCCTTTTACTGTCAGGTGTTAAACAGCCATTTTCGGCTACTGTTAGCATCAAATTGATTAAAATTTTCCAGTTATTCATCAAAATATCCATATTGTGATTTGTAAAAGTCCCAAAAATTATCGTTACCGTTATTTTTGGAAATAAAATTAATGTGATTCGTCAAAATCATTTGTTTTTTTTATTGTCTAAAAGAAAGTGCACATTTTATCATCATGCACCAAAAAATACTGTCAATGTCATTTGGAAAGAATTTTTATCATTATTTGTTATGAAGGTACCCCCATAATTTGCCATCCTCCGTTATTGACGGTGACTTTATCACATCACATGCAGGGCTCACACTACTTCAGAATTATAGGGAGAAGTGACTTCTCTTTTTGAAACTGATAGGGAGAAGTGGTGAGATTTGAAAGAGAAGTGCTCATTAGCGCGGTGCGCTACAATGTTTGGATTTTACTATAGTATAAAGGGTCATATGTAAATAATGTTCTTTTTATATTGTTCAATTCATATCTGAGTATACAATTAAAGTAACATTTCAACTAAAAGTTGTTAAGTTTTACTAAGGTTCTTGTGAGAAACTTTCAATTAAACATTTAATATCTAGCACTAAAAAAAAATTATTTTATTTTCAAAAATGTAAAGAAATTATAATGTATCAATTACAATTTAATTCAAAACTATCTTATATATGAAATTCAGTGTTTATCATAAAAAAATATAAAAGTTATTAAACTGGTCCATAATATATTGATATAAGTGTAATAGTCTCAGAGTTAAACAACTTTAATCAATCCATAAAAAATATAGGGAATTATATACACCAATCAATGTAAAAGTAACCAAAAGTCTCTTAATGTGTGTGGAATACGTAATTTTCCCCTTTGGAGTCATTATTCTTCTGTCAGCTGTTCCATCCGTGCATCCATAGTAATTAATGTAAAAGTTCGGATTTCGGTCATAGCTGGTCCGGTTGAGATTCGTAGATTAGAAATTGGTCGATGGCGATCGAATGCAAGAATTTACAAAAAATAAACGATGTTTGATAAGTGATTTGGAAAGGAACACAATGTTTTTAATGCAATAAATGGATTAAGCATTTACTGGAGGCAACTTTAATCACGTTTAAATGAAGTAACAAACTTATTTTGCCGCCGAAATTTAGGTTGATGTACATTAACAAGCACCGGAACTTGCAAAAATGCACAAAGTGATAAAATGTTGTATTTGTATCAAATAACCTGCTACATACTGCAAAAACAATGCTTCAACCTCTTTTCTTAAGATAAGGAATTGTTTATGTCTGAATTTCTTTAATTATCAATAAAAAATTGTTGTTTCATCAACTTGGTAAAAATTGAAAATGTAGGATTACAGAAGCGACTGAAAGCGAGTATCGTCAAGAACAGGGCGACTTGTTTTCGCTTTTGGGGGTCGGGGAAAGCGAAGTGACGTTTGGGAAAGTGACTTCTTTGCCCAAGTCGCCTGGTAGCGTGAGCCCTGTCTATGAGTAGTCTGGACTATAGTCTATGAGCTATGCCTGTGGTCCATAGCTTTGATGTACTGATAAAACCGTATAATACTTCTCTATTTCAAATGAAAAAGGAGATGTCCATTACGAAGCTTATAACCCATAAATTATTAAATAATAAATAAAGGCAACAGTAGTATACCGCTGTTCAAAACTCATAAATCCATGGACAAAAAACAAAAACGGGGTAACAAACCAAAACCGAGCGAAACGTATTAAATATAAGAGGAGAACAACGACACAACACCGAAACGCAACACACACAGAAACTGACCAATCATCAGACAAAACACCACGAGAATAACAAATATAACATGAAAACCAAATACATGAATTTGGGATAGACAAGTACCGTGCCACGTCTTATCTCAATATCTCAAAAATAAGAGAAAACACAAACGACTCAACGTTAAAATGCAACACACAGAGAAACGAACAATAATATAACAATGACCATCTTCCTGACGTGGTACAGGACACTTTTAAAGGGGAATAAAAGTGGTGGGTTAAACCTGGTTTTATGGCATGCCAAACAATACAAATAAATAGGAGAACATATTAGACAAAGAAAAACATGATTAATAGATAACAAAAATATGACATAAACCGTTAAACGTCAACTTTAAAAATTACCGGACTTTTATAAGGGATAAACGTCAACTGAGACAGCAACCTTCTTTTGCTGGAGTCTTTCAAATTGTTTATAAAAATATCTACCAATTCTACGCACCTTAGTGTTTCAATACTGACAGTTAAGATACAACAAGCATGGAAAGAACGTGTAGGGAAATTAGCCGGTTTCGTCAATGTCTGATATCTGGTAACTTTTAAATCTACAGACCATAACCCGTAAATATTCAACAGGGATCCAGTTTGATTTGGACTTTGCCTTAACGTGATGTACAGAACGCACAAATTTGGCTAATTATCAAATAATATAAGAGATGTTTCATATTTTATAGTTGTAATAGTTGTGAATAATCAAGACTTGAACTGATGTATCAATATTTATTAATGAGCTGTTTAAAAAAACTTTTTTTTTTATTTCTTGTGCATGGTGAACAATTTCCTCATACAGCCTCGAACTGGTCAAATAAAACAAGGTGCGTGATTTTGCACAGAAATATATATTTTTTTTTTCAGTAATGCAATGAGTTGCTATATTTTAAAATTATAAATAACTGAGATTACATAACTATGCAACATCTGCAATTCAATTGAACATAAACTGTCATTGTGTTTTGCATTTAGGATACACAAAAAGGGGGATGGTTGTGACGCCGGCCTCTCCACCTCCACTCCAGTTCCCAAATTATTGAATATCTGTTTTTCAATTCAAATAATGAATTAACCATAGAAAACATCATTATTGACTGCACAAGGTGATAAATATCTTGCCTAGATTTATCCTACAGGAATCAGGAATAACTTCAAGTTCTATAAAAATTATGAGGGGTCAGGATCCGCCAACCACTCACCCTCTATAATCTAGAAATTGACTCGACCCAGAAAAAGTTGAAAAGATAATGTGTCTAAAAAGTAAAAACACAAAAATACTTCTTCTGAGGAAAATTAAAAAAAGGAAAGTCCCTGATTAAATTCTAAAGCTGTAAAGGGGGTCTCATTGACGTTTTCCGATCCTTGATCCCTCTTACTGTTTTGTCAGATTCCCGTATTTCGCTTACACTATGTACGCAGGCAATTCTTAATTTTTTGTCATTTCCCGGGTCCCGCAAGACCTCATTTCCAGTTTCACAACACAATAATTTGACTTTTATGGTCACGCTTACAAAAATTCGGCAATCCTGTGTCATACTTAGACCCCAATGAGACCCACTCTTAATAAGAAAAAATTTGCTGAGGGAATGGTTAAAGTCATTAGTAATTCCTAATTATTACCCTTTTCTTGATCACAAAAAGTCTTTCTATGATTCAAAAATACTTTTGTTTGAGTTTACAGTTTTCTTTATATATATATAGATGTTCATTAATTAATAAATTAGATTATTGTCTGTTTCATGTGTTTATATAATTACTAAGTGCACATAGTAAGTAAGCTAATAATTATTTTATACATTTCCTGTGACTATAATCCGATCCTTTGTAGTAATATTGAAGGTTTTACATACATAAGTCAACAATAATAGGTAAAAAAGGAAAATTTTGTGTTTCTATTTATTAATATAGATGTTTGTCCTAGCAAGTACTCGATAAGTAAATCTTCGGTAAGTTGACATCCCTAATTAAAACTAAGTCTTGTGTTGATTGATATGAAATTGTTTTTCAGCGCACAAACAAAACTTGCAAAATGGCAGAAGAAATGGTAACTTTAGATTGGTCCAATGAAGAGGAACTTTTAAAAGAAGAGGAAGAAGAAGAAAAGAAAGCTGAAGAAGCAGCAAAGGAAGACGATAAAAAAGACATAAAGACAGAAGATGAAGTTAAGACAGAAGAAAAAAAAGATGAATCCATGGATACAAGTGAAAACAAAGATTCTGAAGAGAAAAAGGATGAATGGGTGAAAACACTGTTGACATATGGTAAACAAAAATAAATATTATACTTTATCACATGATAAGCTTCAACAAGAAGAAAAAAAGAATAAAAATACGGTAATTATACCTCCTTCTTTTACAGTTTTTGTTGACTTTTTCAAAGTTTTTGTAAGATTCTCCTTAAGCATGAAGTTTTATTTCACATCATTAGTATTGTACTACAAAATGGAAATACATGTATTTGAATCTATTTCAGTATTGAGGGGACCTGTAAAGGTGACAAATTTACAGATCAAAGATTTGTCATCTAGGGAACTTCAAGGTGTGTTACACAAGTCATTTAATACACAAATAGATTTCCAAACAAAAAAAGGGTAAGTTATTTTCCTTATTTGAAATAATTTATTTGTGTTTTGGCTCTGTTCTTGAAATTGATAATAACATTAACAACAGAGAAGCTGTAAAGGGCAAACAATAACAGCAAAATGATATGGTCAAGTATAAGATCAGCTAATTATAAAAAGAAGATGTGGTATGATTGCTGAGGACACAATTCTTCACAAAACCAAATGACACAGAAATTAACAGCTATAGGTCACCATACAGCCATTAACGATGAGCAAAGCCATAAAAGGTCCTGAAATGACAAATGTAAAACAATTCACATAAGAAAACTAATGGCCTAATTAATGGGGGAAAGTAAACGAAAAACAAATCTGTAACACAGCAACATACAACCAGCACTGAATAACAGGCTCATGACTTGAGACAGACAGAATGTTAGCTGGATCCCAACCCTCCACAACGCCTGAGACAGTGGTGTAACTCTATAATATAAGAAGAAACTTATGAAAATCAGCTGAAAAAGGCTTAACTCATCAGATAGATACAAATAGAAATACATCCAACTAAAGTGGAAGCAGTCTGGTACTTGTTCACATTTATTGTTATATAACTGAAATCGTTAAATAACTTCTTACAGAATAAATTGACTTAAGTTATCCAATTAGAATATGAGATGTAGGAATGCTAATCTGGCAGTGAAAGTGCTGAGTCTTTGGGTAAAACATATTCCTAAAGATAGAAAACATGGATAGTACATTTCTTGTAAATAGATGCCTTATACTGCAAAGTCGTTGCTTGTATCATATTTGTCTTACTTTGACCTAATTTTCATGGTTCAGCAACAGGAAATTGTATTTGGTAATATTATTATATCAATGTATGCAGCATTTCTGTCAGTGTTCACCTGACCATGACCTTATTTCATGATAAAATCTGTTTCTCAGGTATAATAACTTGAAAAAGCAGTAGGTCAACTTTATAATTATTTGAAATGATTCTAAAGTTTTCATTTCTGTGCAGATTTATTTTTGAACTATAGTGAAACTGTTTTAAAATAATACTTTTGTGATTTTCAGAACTATACATTTAAACTTTACACCAAATAAAGACAGGTTTGCTATTGATGTCTTGAAGAGATTGGCGAGGTTTCAGCATGCCAACAAGGAAGTAAAAATACAATGTTCCCGATCTGTAGCAGCTTTACTTGGTAAGTTTTCAGTTACTGTAAACAAGCTTGCAAATGGAAAAATGTAGTCATAAATTTCGACTTATCTTTTTAAGGAATAATGGTATGTTAATCATTTATTTTCTTTGTGTAGAGGTTGTGGAAAGAAGCATTTATTAGAAATGTGAAAATAAAAGTGAAATTTAATCAAACGAACAATTAAAAAGAAAAAAAAATCTTTAGAAGTATAGAACTACTAAAAGTAGTAGAAAATGCTAATGGGAAATTGTTTTCTTGGTTAGTAATAAAGTTGTGAATAATCATGGTACATATAAAATCAACAAAAACTGCACGTTTTTCACAGCAATAATGTATAAAATTTTTCTACTGTTTTCTTTGTTTCAGGATTTGAATTAAGAAGACTAGGTGTTGGCCCAGCACCACCAGGAAGTAAGTTATCCAGCTTTGAACTCTGACAGAGGATCAAATGACAACAAAATTACATACAAAATTTATACCATACTTAAAGCTTACTCCGTTGATACTTGAGGCACTTTAATTGAATTATGTTGTTGACATGTTTACAGTTGGGACATGTTTGAATGTTGTAAACTTCAATCTGAGCATACTTTCTTCAAGAAGGAAACCCTCTTAACTTCAGCATGACAAAAAAGTGTTTACAGTCTATAATTACTTTGTATTTGTCATGGCTATTTATGCAATATTAACTTGTATGAACTATACCCTTTAAAAGTATGAAAGAAAAAAATCTTTCTGTTCAAGTGAAGGCTGATTATAACCAATCATTATATGAGATCCAGGACATTATGCACATACAGTATGTCATGAATTTTATAATCATTCTCATGTACAATACATGTGTGCCTGTTTTCCACTGCATCACATACAACTGGATCTGTGGTCTATTTTCAGTCAAAAAATTGTCCGATTATGTTTTAAATCATTGTTTATACATAGGTATACAATTTTCATGAAATGACATTTTATCATTTCTTCATCATCCTCTTTGTCTTTGAAATGTCTGTAAGGTCAGTGATTGGGAAGATTCATTAAGGATGTATAATTGAGATAGAACTAGTGTGTGTCTTGAACATTATATTTGAAAGTAGCCTGTCACCAGAGCAGTTGATTTCTCTGATTTGAGAGATCTTAGCTATTCTTAGTTACAGTTTCTGACATAATAATCAAAGAACTTGTTTCAGTAAATTTCTGTTACATCAGTGTTTACAATTTTATTAGCCAATACACAGTTTCTGCTCAACAGATGACTGGTTTTGGAATTGTCATCTGAAGTAGAAGGACCTACATCCATACAACATATGACTTCCCAATCACTCTGCAGTTTTAAGAAACAAATCCAAATTTTCATTGAGTTTTCAGTGAAAGATATTTTGTATGCATGTATATTACCAAATATACATTGTTTTGCATAAGTGACATGTAATATTATTTAAACGCTAGCCAGTTTCTTCAAAATATTGAAAATGAAAAAAAGTATTTGTACACTTTCCAGCTTAAATACATGTAAGCAGTAGATTTTGTGGGAAAAGGCTAGCACTTACTAAAATTTGTTTATTTAGAGTTGGACTGAATATAACTGCTTTGGGCCAAATTACCATTGGACACATAGCTTTGTCTCTTGAAAGGAAGGTGATTGCAGTTATAGCCTATAGGTTCAATTGAACCAAATGAGTCATGTAAGAGATTTTTATTTTCAGCACTTCAATTTGATAAAGTATTATTTCTTTATGATATTCCACCTGAAACTACTGAAGAAGTTCTCAGAGCAATGTTTGATTGCCCAATTTGCATAATCCCTCTTGATGAAGAGGGCAATAACATGGGGTAAGTTGAAACCAGCTGCTTTTGATTTACTGGACCTTCAGTTCTTTTCAATCATGAAAAGATATCCCTCCAGAAGCACCTAATATTAATTTGATAAGTGCTTTCTAGAGGATGAATAATAATTGCAGTAAAAGATTACTCAAAATGACTTACTTCTATGACCTTCTATGTTCCAATTTTTTGCATCAGAATTGTGGCTGACATTTTCAGTCATTAGACAATGACTGCATCATAGAATTCTCTAATGTTTAAACTCAGCACTGGCAATCCAGTTAATAATTCCTTAAATGCAGTTTAGATTTTGTAAACTGGCATGAAGTTTCTATAATCTAGATATGACCATGAGTCATTATTACATCTTGTACTAAAGAGATACTAAGTACTGTTCAGACTGTTCCATATCATCCAAGGGCAGTCATCGCACTGAACCAAAGGCCCAGCAGCCCAGGCTTGTAACATTGCACTCAGCCTGTAAAAATCATATCTACTGGCCAATAGAATGTAACTAAAATTTCCAAAATTTGAGCTACGGTGCCTGTAGATACTGCAAGGGGTTTGAATCCTCAACAAAATCACACTGAACAGTACAACAAATTTTTGATACAAGATATTGTGGTGAATTGCATTGCAAGTGGTTATTACCCTTTGCATTATGGGTACTTTCACCCAACAGGACTATAAAGTGTATTCAGATTTATGAAATAAGCTTTTCTTATTTACTTTGTTCTTGATTCAAAGCATATCAGTTTAGATTTATATATATTTGAAATAAGGGACAATGTATTGATTTATTAATTTGATATTTATGAAAACATTTGGTACTGGTAAGTATAATTTAAAGTATAAACATGAGTAACTTTCCATACAGCCGATGACATCACTCTAAAAATGATAATGACAGATACAAAAAGTAAAACATCGATGAAATTTTGGAGAAAACAGATTGCAAACATAATTTAACTTCAATTAAAAAAATAAGATAAAAGAAAAACTAACTATAAGTGTGTGATCATTATATAAATACATCCATTACCAACAAGAAAAATTCTTTTGCCTAAAAAGTACATTTAAGTTTCGAGAGGTTGTCATATTTCTCACCAAAATTACTATTATTATGCAAGTTCACTCATATGTGTTTGAAATATTTTCAAACAAAATCTTTATCATTCAATCTTGATAATTCTTTTTTTTTGTTATAAATTAGTTGGGTTTTTTTTTGTCAAGACAACTTTAAAATAAGTATACTGATTTTGATTACTTTATTGAATTATGAATGATTATTCTATACATGCAATGAATGTAAACAAGTGATAACAGTTATCTGATCATAACACAATGAATTACCAGTAGTTAAAGCAGAAGTAAGTTTTCTCCAATGATTTTAGGGCAGCATTTTTAGAATTCCGTTCCAAGAAGGCAGCTAAACAATGCCATACTGACAACACAGACATTGAGATTGGAGAAAAGAAATGCAAGTTGTACAACAGATACCTGGTTGGTGGAACCAAAGGTTAGTCATTTTATTATGGAAAATTGATTAATTTCAAGACAAGTAGTTTTCAATATAAAAGAGAAGAAGATATAGCTATAATGTCAATGAGACAGCTATTCAATGATACTAAAACAATAATCTAAAAGTCATTCGATATTAAGTATGATAAGATATAAAATGTGTGCTTTAAAATCAGCAGGGTTTTACAATAAAATAGGTATGATGTATATTTGTTTGAATGACCACAGTAGAGTTTATTTTGTAGGATGTATTGAGCAAGGCTTGTTCATTGTATTCAATGTTCAAAATTTCTGAAGTTCATAGGTGCATTTTGCAATGTTTATGGATTTGTAGAAGAAACAACATGAACAGTTTCTATGCCAACATAAAATACCTGGATTTGGTATTTTACATAGTAAACCATTTCCTTAGACTGATAGGAACAGATCAGCCAATTGATAGTCTGAATCAATGATAGAATTCTATATTTTTGCTGAGGAGAATAGTTTGGTTTTTTTTTGGCCAATAAGGATAGTTTTTCTAATTTTTGCAGATGAAGATGATGCATATGAAAAGGAAGAGAAAGAAAAGCAAAGAAAGAACAGGATCGTAAAGCTATGGCAGGACAGAAAAAAGTTCAGAACCAACCAAGAGCTCGGGGTGGTACTGGAAAAGCCAACAACAAAAGACAGGCTATAAAACAGAAATTCAATCAAGCAAGACAAATGGGACAATTTGGAGGGAGACAAGGAGGAGGGAACTATGGTGGCAGTGGAGGAAATTACAGTGGTGGTGGAAACTATGGTGCCAGTGCCCGTGCCAGTGGTGGAAATTATGGTGGTGGTGGTGGCATGGGCGGTGGACGAATGAGTAATATGAGCCAAGGAGGCCAAGGAGACCAAGGAGTGAGTACAAGTAGCAGTTCAACTTTAATACAACAGCAAAACAAATTTGGTAGTATATTGCTATCATGTGTCATTGTCATCGTCCGACGATATTTAGTTTCTGGACAATAGCTTTAGTTAAAGTGTATGGATCTCTTTAAAATTTAACCAGAAGGTTCAATACCACAAAAGGGAGGTTGGGATTATTTTTGAGGGAGATGGTCCCAGCTGTTAAGGAGAAGGTATAAATTCAAGCATTATTCTAGTTTCGGGACAATGACTTGTGTATAAGTATTTTGATTGCTCTGAAATTGCACCACAAGGTCCAATACCACAAGAAGAAGGTTTGGAAGCATTTTGGATGGTAACTACCCAAACCTTTCAGGAATAAGGGGTCAAAAGGGTCTAAAACAAGCATATTGCTATTGTTCATTGGATAGTTCAATTATTTATTTTCATTTGAAATGTTCTTTGGAAAATGTAAAAAAATAGACAAAAAAAATGTCATTGTAATTGAAAGAATTACTGTTCGGCAGAAGTTTTAACTTGGGTCTTAGAAATATAACAGTATTGCAACCAAAATGATATCCATGCAGCTTATTGTCCCCACAGGAATGTTCTGCAAAGACTGTCATTCCAAAAAAAAAATGATCTGACAGCTCATATCTTATTATAAGCAATGCCATGTTTGACTTGTTTGTTATGTTTTCTTACATATTTAGAAGGATCTTACTAATGCCAAAAAAAATAATAGAAATGGACCTCTTTTGGCTCCCTACAGTAGAACAAATTATCATGCCCCTTTTAATATGAATATTTGATTGTAGGTTAGTCCAAACCTGATGATGAATCAGATGATGGCTATGATGAGGATGAGTCAGGGTATGGGAGGTGAAGGTATGGGAGGAGGAGGAGGCAGTGGTATGGGTCGAGGCATGTCACGGATGGGTAACCAGAGAGCCATGTCAGCTGGCGGAGGAGGAATGGGAGGTGGACGAATGGCATATGAGGATTATGGCGATTATGGTGCATTTGATGATTACGAGAGTGGATATGGACAAGGCAGAAATATGGGTGGTATGGGAAATATGGGAGGTGGAGGAGGAGGAGGAGGAATGGGTGGTAAGTATTTTTTTAATTTTAGACCAGCTTGTTGAACTTGTAATATTTTGGTTCTTTGTCTAAATCTTGACTACTCATATTATCACTAAATAACAAATTTGAAGGAAACGTTTAATCATTGATATCAAGTTTGTAAGTTTACCTTTTTTGTCATTTGAAAATGTTGGTGAAAATTGTTTTTAAAAACCAAGCCTTTTCACTTTGCTTGCATAAAAAAGTATAATGAAAATGAAAGAATGAAGGAAGTCTTTTTGCATCTTCTTATTCTGGTAGGTTGAAGAAAAATGGATAACTATTTTTCTTTGCATTTTGCCAAAGTCATTCTGTAGATTTTGACTATACAGTGGATTCCGGTTATTTGCATAGCCTATTTGTCAGACAAAATTATGCAATAAAGCGAAGTATGCTTATATCCGAAATGCCAAATGACAGAGTCAAATAACATCGATAGAACAGATCAGGAAATCCCTGAAGAAAGATGAACGTCTGTAATCCACATAAAACATACCGAATGTTGATTTATTCTAATAAAAATTATATGTCTAGTGTCATCTGTGTTATTTTATTTTGTTTCTTTAAATAAAGATTATAAACACATTTAGTTTTAGTTTATTTGCTTTCTGACTTTCCTTTACCTGGGATACGAAAATAAACTGTTCTAAAAATAGATTTGTTTCTATGCCCCAATATGTACAATGTACATTGCTATGCTTTGATTAAAATACTACTTCACAGTTTATAATTATTTTAACAATAGATGTGTAATGAATTGCCTTTGATATGCAGTTGGACAGTGAAGTTATATATCGTTAGTTTCGTATATATGCAAAGCAGTAATGGGGCCTTGTACGGGTTATTTAAAGGACACAAGTGTTGAAAGTGAGAAAATATAATAATTAAAAGTAAATACTCTTTTCATAAAATATCAAAAATAAATGATTAATGTATAAAATTCTTTAACCATTTATAAATGCCCTACAATATTTAACATTAATACAGATCACCCCAAGCCCAATTACTAGAGTTCACATTGCCATTGGTTATGTCATGATCGATAATTAGCAGGAGTTATTGTTTTTAAAGTTAACCCCAAATGTAACGGCACGGGACATTTGCGCTTTTTCATAGGACATTTGCGCTTTTTTTTGTGGACACTTGCGCTTCAAAACATAGGACATTTGCGCTTTTTTTATATATATATCTATGACTTCCCTTTTCTTTTATCCGGGCTTGGGACCGGCAGGTTTGACCGGGCAGAGTTAAAGTCATTCTTTATGGTTAAAAGTTTAAAAATCATTTCATAGCACAAACATGTCATATTGTTGATATTTGTTTAAAAGTTTATGTACAGCTAAAAGTACACATTCTTATGAAATAAAACCATGCATGTACTGTCATCACAATTACAGGTCAGTTATCGCTTGATATTCGAAGCCCAATGAGTGAACAAATCTTGCTCTTGTTATCTGTCCTGATTGGTACTTAAATAAATGATCGAGTTTCTACTTCTCAATTCTTGTTTGGGGAGCCTGTTCATTAATGTACCTAATCATAAACATTTTTTTCATTTACTAGTCTCTATAACTTTAAACTCCATGTTCAAGACTGTGTAAATGTGAACTAACTATAATGACAAATATAAGTTATTTTTTTTAACTTAATGATTACTTCTCATTAAGATTACAGGTAGACCACTTTAGGTAAAAAGCGCAAATGTCCGGTCAATTTAATACAGGTGAATCAAAATTAAAAGCGCAAATGTCCATAGTATTTGAAGCGCAAATGTCCTATCGTTTTACAGGTAAAAAAGCGCAAACGTCCTGTGCCCAAATGTAATCTATGGACAATTGTTTTAATCCAATCAATTATTAACACCCTTTCAAGTTTTAGATAGAATGGTCAGTGTTTTTGCAACAATTATCTGTTTGACATTTTTATGACCTCGAGGCTTAAAATAGAACATGGGAAACTTTACCTGTGTAGACATCGAGGTTTATTTTTAAATAAAAATCCATAATATAAACACGAAAGAAACTGTTATAAAACTTTATTCAAATAAAACAATAGTAAATATGAAAATATAACGAAAATCAGGATGCATTCAAGAAAATTATACTTACCGAATTGCCGTTTCCGGTCAAAAATCTCGTCAGTTTTAACTAAGCATATCTAGACGGCAATAATTTTCTATGCAATAAACCGAAATCCACTTGTAGAGCTATGCATATAACCGGACAATTTAACATTAAATGAATGGGAAATGGTTTTGTGCAGGAGAAAACTATGCAATTAACCGAATTATGCTATTAAGCGGTATGCAATTAAGTGGAATCGACTGTACTGATGAAACAAAGCATAGCAACATAATTTCAGAAAAATATTATAGATGTACAAAAATAACATTCTTTTAAATGTCATTCTGTTACAGTCAGCCAATATAATGTTGCACCCAAAAAAAACTGCACTTTACTATCCACATTTAAATTTAAAAAAAAAACAATAAATAATGGTTGTAAATGGTTGAATCCAAAGAAACTATCATATAAGATACAAAACAAAATAGAATCGGAAGCTTTTAGCCAATATTGTATTTACTCTTTTGTTTAATTATTTTAACTTTTATAGGACGAAGACCACAGAGCTTAATGGTAAGTTTGATGTTGATTTTTTTTTTTATCCCCCTCCTAATGTGACGGTATCATGTAAATTAACTAAAAACTGAAGTTAATTATAATTTTCTCTGACAGGGTGTAATGTTGTAAGCAAATATTTTACTTACCAAACAATATTGACATTCTCACTTTGGCGACTTTAGTTTCAGTTTTATTTAATATAAATAAAAGAGATATGGGGTTAAAGAATGATGAAACAGCAACCCAATAAAAAAACACCCAAAAATAAATAAAACATTTCTCAATAATATATCAATGCTACGTTCTAAGCATGCATTCATCTACAAACTAAACACAATAAAATGACTGTTGAAAAAGACTGTTGAAAAAGACGTAATAATAGTTTAATTTGTGTAAAGATGTTTTAGAATGTCTTGTTTTATTACAGGGTAACAACAGAAGGGGATCATTTGGAAGGTATTAAATGTGAAATATTGCCTGGTTTTACAGACATTTATCTGATATGGATGGATTGGAAAGACTTTTAATGGATTATTGTCATCATGTTGTCAGCTGTGAAAATGTTATCACTTTTAATTATTTTAAAAGTGTGGTTTATATAATAATACTTGTACATTATTCAGTTTCATTTTTTAAATATTCAATATATGAAATCATAGTTTTGAATTCAAATTTTATGATTAATACTACACATCAACTCCATTTAATATAAACTAATCTCTGAACAAATTTACTTTGTTTAAGAAAATTGGTTTCTTTTTTCAACATTTATATAGAATGTCATACAAATTTTCATATTTCATTTCTTAAAATAATATTCATTGTTTCATCATTGTTGTGAAAGAAATTGTGTAATAAATAAATTATTTTATCTATGTGTCATTTATTGGTAACAGTTGCTTGGTTTTTTTTTCAAGACACTTTTGTCTAGAATTGCAAGATTTGATAAAAATATCAGTTCTTGATATAATTAAGGTTCAAACATCAGTTGGTTTCATTTGTGTTGGTTTAAATACCACCAAGTGAAATATTTCTTTCAAAAATAATTGGAAGTCTATATTCTTTGTATTAAGGCCAAAGAAACATTGCTTCAGTTTCATTTGTGTTGGTTTATACAAACCAACAAGTGAAACTTACATGTAAATTGCATTTCTGTGTAGTTTTAGCTCATTGAAGAAGCAATCATTTACTATATTAATTGGTAGATCCACTTCTTCCAATAATATTTGAAGTCTATGACATTCAGGTCAAAGAAAGAGTGCTTCTGTATTTTTCTGATAAGATTGGGAAACTTCATCTCATCAGAATGCTTACATTTATGTTTATTGTTCGTTATTCAAATTGGAGAGAAATATTTTCTCTTATATAAAACAAAACACATTACTTCTCTGTGTTCTTTGTTGCCAAACTTATATAAAACAAAACACTAACTTCTCTGTGTTCTTTGTTACCAAACTTATATAAAACAAAATACAAGACTTGCCTATGTTCTGAATTACCAAATTTTCACAGTAGCACTTATAATTTCATACAACAGAACACAAGACTTGCCTATGTTCTGAATTAGCAAATTGTTTTCACAGTAGCAAATATAAATCTCATAAAACAGAACACAAGACTTGCCTATGTTCTGAATTACCAAATTATTTTCATAGTAGCGCTTATAATTTCATACAACAAAATGTATGAGTTGCATGTGTCATGTATTGCCTTGTAGCAATATATATGAATTTGCTAAATAGGAATGCTACAAATTTGAAAAAAATGAAGACTTATGTTATTTGATAATCAATTTCTCAAGTTCATCATCAATGTGAGAATACATTGTTTGCAATAAACAGTTGATGTAGATCTGTGATTATGAACTGGCAATGCATCTCAAGATAGGGAAAAAACTTCATTTGCAATTAGCTTAAATTGAGAGTTTATTTGTAATCCATCAGTGGCTATTAAGGTGTTCTTTTATTGTGTATGGAATATAAAAACTTTGCAATGATTCATTTAGATGTCTGTAAGGGGAGCAATAGTTCATTCATGGGTCTGTAAGAAGACACCACATTGCAAGGCAAAACTTACGACCCTTTTTCATGAAGCAGTCCAAACTTCTTTCAAGTTGTTACTCATCCTGAATATGAATGAATTATTTGCCAGTGTTAGGCAAATACTATTTTATTCTTTGATGTAACTTTAATGCTGATCCCTATTTAAAGATTTACATACAGTAGTCTCGCAATCATCAGCATATGGCACACATACTGGTAGTATCTGAAATGAAGATATTTACATATATCTTTCATGAAGATTTTTCAATGTTTGTTTGCCAGCTTTATACATATGTGCAGACTACAACTTAACATATTGGACACATTAAAAACCTCTAGGATATAATATTTACAATTTTATTGTTTTATAGCCTTTCCATTACATGGGTCTTAAATTTTGTAAAAAGGCAGCAACTGTTACCATATTCAACATCTAACTAAACCATCTGATGAATTGTCCCTGTAAGCATGATTTTCCTATTTTTACAGTGGACCAATCGACCAGAAAGATTCTGTTGTGGACTTGTTTGAGTCGGCCCTTGATGCAGTTGATAGTCAAATGTAAATACATTAAAATTAAGATTCCTCAAGAAAACAATTTGCAAGAACTGTTCTACGAGGGTTATTTTGGATTTGAATGCGAAAACTTGTCTGCTTTTATGATACATGGTACTAGGTTGTTTCAAACTTATTAACCCATTTATTATCAGATTACCCATATATAATTAATAATGATGTGAAACATCACATTAATGTCTATGGCTAATGGAAAGTACATGAAAGCTACCACTTTCAACAGCATAGACTATGTCACCAGGAAATAATTGATTAACGTCAAATTCTCCATTTACATGCAAGCTGAAACTTCTGTCAAAGAAGGTATGGAGAAAAACAGCCCTAGATTACATGACAAATGATGCTGTTTTATAATACACCTTATCGCTATTGTCCGCCATTACTGGATATCACACAGGTTCCGGTAAAACTTTGACGTCTTAAAACAAAATATCTGACGCCACAATGAAAAAGTGATTGTTGTATGCGTCAAAAGTTCAAGCGGCCGGGTCGTCCGGGATTAGTGATAAGGTGTATATGATGACATATTTATCTAAAGAGCTACATTATACAATGGCAAAATGGGTAGCTAATTCCATGAGGGGACATTTCTGTAGAAGATTCTTTCCACTTTCCTACAAAGATTTTTAAAGAATATATCGTCTCAAAATAATCTGGACCTCAGTAACTAACTGGTGTGGTGAATGGCTGGTTAGCCCTTGCACAGTCAGTTACATTAAGGGGCTTCAGTGGCCAAGTGGTTAAGTAGTTCAACTACAGTAATCACTAACCAGTCAATACTGTAGTTGTGAGTTCAAAATCAGCTGGTGCACTTGACTCCAACCTTAATTGACTAGGATAGTTGGTTTTACTACGGAAGGTTGGTGGTATTTCTCCAATTAAATCTTACCACCACAAAATAGCACATTAGTGTTGAAAGTGGCATTAAACACCAATCAATCAATCTAAGAATAATCTGACTTTTAAAGGCACCAACGGATTCAATAGAGATGAATGTTCAATGGTTTTTGGAGAAAAAGTTTAAACCTTGGTTGCTTCCATCTTTCTCCTGCAGTAATCTAAAAGGACTATTATTCACTGCCCATTATTTATAAATTCCTCTCCATATGGAATATACATGTACAGGTCATTTAAATTAGCATCTGTTTTTAAGTTTAAAACTGTGCCTGTCTGAATGAGATTGATTCCAAAACCTATTTCATGATATCCTTGAGACCAAATGAAACAATTCCTGAAACATATTTATTTTGGATTTTAACCCTATGCAAAATACTCAGTTATAAGATGCAGCTTTGTATGCAGAGAGATGTTATGATGAGGAAAAAGTATACACATACATACCGTATTTATAATTGATCACATGAAGGTAAGATATATATGTAAAACGGTTTATTTGAAATAAAAGGGGCCATTTTGGTATAACATGTACATACACAAAAATAATATTTACATGGCTCCTTTAAGGTGATACCTAACACGTTGACTAAAACTTATTTGGCTCACTTAATTTTCACAAAACTTTTGTCTTTTTATGTTACTTTGACCCTTTAACAACAATATCAAAAATTCAAAAATTTTGAACCAACTGTTATGTCAGAAAAATTACACTGGTTATATAGCAGTTTGACAAACACCAATTTTGATCATTGGAAAGCTTAATAATCCTTTTACAATATAACGTAATTAAAACATTTAGCTGACTTTACAGAGTGATCTCCCTGTTGTGTTAGGTACCTCCTAAATATCTGATAGTAATGGATCGGGACGTTAAAACACATCAAATGAAAAATAACAATTGTACAGCTAAACAAGAAAAAATAGATGGTACAAAACAGAAATATTTTCACATGAATAAAACAAATATAACTTCAAATTTTGTTAGCAATCTTAAACAAATAATTAAGTCTTACTGTTACAGTGGTGGATCCAGCCATTTTAAAAGGGGGGTTCCAACTACATGCCCCCATTCAAATGCATTGATCGGCCAAAAAAAGGCGGGTTCCAAAACCCTCCTTGAAGATAAATGGGTGTCCCATTATTTTTAAGAAAACTGTCAAGAAAGGTTCAACTGCAGAATGTAAGGTGTTGATGAAAATTAAGAATTGAAAGTTATTGTTTCTTGGAAATCCTACTGTCAGAAACAGTTACTTGGATACAAGTGTTAGATTTTTCACAGAAAATTTTATTTCATTTAAAACAGAGGAGGCAGAGGTAATCCAAGGAATCTACCAGGAGGAAGAGATGGCAGAAATCAGGGAAATGCAGCAGGATTGGGAAAAATAACCAGTCTGATGGATAATCAAATGGGAATGGGGGGTAATTCTCAAAGTCATACCAGTCTGATGGATAATGAGATGGGAATGAGGGGTAATTCTCAAAGTCATAGAGGGAAGTTTGATACTCCTGCTAATCAAAGGCTTGCTAAACTTGCTGGGAATTATAACGAGGATGATTTACACATGGAAGGGGGTGGTGATTTTGGTGCAGGGCCTAATATACATATTGGATATGGTGATGAGACATATAATGATGGAGGAAGCAATAGGTTAACACAGAGAGGAGGCAATGACTTTGGTGGTTCAGGTGGTAGAGATCAGTTTGCTGATAGACTTAGTCAAGGTTATGGAGGCATGGCAGATGATAGGAGCATGGATAATTATAATCAAGGTTCTAAAAGAAGTATGGATGCTGGATATAGACAAAAAATGGACAGTGGTATGGGTGGGGGTCAATATGATGATTATGTTAGAGATACTGGAGATGATTATAGCAGAGTGGATGATTTTAGCCCAAGGCGTAGGGACAACATGCAGCGAGATATGGGTGACACATACCAGAGGAGAACAAATGTAGGTTCAGGTTACAACGATAAATCAGACATGTTGAGTGCTGATAGAAATCAACCTATTAGTTATCCAGATATATACAGCAGTAAGGGGTCATCTGGTATGAGTGAAATGTTTTCACCCAAGAAACGTAAATTTACAGAAGAACCAATGAAAAGGACATATAATGATTATGTAATGGATACAACCATGCAAGGTAAGCCCGTAAGGTGACATATGAATTGTTATTAGTATTTAAATACTCATAGTTGGTCAATATTTACTTAAACAGCAGAAATATCAAATATAATCAATAGCTTACACAGGAAACTTGATCATTGCCCAGACTTAACAGATTATGTATATGACACTCAGGAAAATGCAGAGCTTAAATCCCAAGTACATGTATGTAGTTTAGAAATCATTGGTTTTACAGATACTAAAGTCCACCAAAGATATGAAACAAAATACATGATGGTATGTTGATCAATGTTAAAATAATTAACCAAACATCAGCATTGAAAAGTAAAATCACTTAAATACTGAACACCGAGGAAAATTCAACGTAAAGTTCCTAATCAAATGGCAAAATCAAAAGTTCAAACACATCAAACAAATGGATAACAACTGTCTTATTCCTGACTTGGTACAGGGATTTTCATATGTAGAAAATTGTGGATTAAACCTGGTTTAATAGCTAGCTAAACCTCTGACTTGTATGACAGTCGTATAAAATTCCATTATATTGACAACAAAGTGTGAACATAACATATAGACATAGTATGTTAAAATGTCAAAAGGCAGGGTACAGCATTTAACAGTGTGTTATAATCTTAATCGCCATAAAAACAAACAAATATGTATCAAAGAAGCACAAAAAGTCATAAACATGATATAGACAAAGTACAATAGCAAAAATGAAAGACAAGGATACAATAGTTGTCAAAAGTACCAGGATTATACAAAAACTACTATAGCACAATAACACTATGATTGGATGTATCAGAACAGAGCCACATTATATGTAACAAAGAAACCCAATAAGGCATATAGACAAAGCAGATTTATAGCAAAAATGAAAGACAAGAAAACAAAAATTGTACCATGTAACAATAACACAATGACTGGAAGTTTCAAGACACACACATGCAAGACACAACATGACTTTTTTTTTGGAGGCTAAGTTTGATATACAATATATGCGTTTGTTGTTTGTGTAGATTGTGAATTTCATCATAAATTTACTTTGTAGGTTCCTTAAGGGACGATTCAGTATTCAAGAAACCAAACATGTCTCTCATGGTAGGCAGAAATCAAAACCAGAGAACAAGGGGAGGACAAAATAACCAGAGAGGGAGAGGAGGACAAAATAAACAGAGAGGTGGAGGAAAAGGTGGTCCAATGCCATTGATGGGGAAATTTTCTGGAAGGAAGACATATTGAAGGTATATAATGAAGTGGATAGGGATATTATCCTTTTTGGAAATTGAATTTCTGTCACTCTGACTACACATTTTTTAATGGCATATATCTTTATAAACATTGCAAATAAGTAGATACTTACTGCCACAACAAAATGATTTGTTACTTTAAGATCAAGAGATAAACAATTAGAAGTTTAGCATACAAGCAAAATTGAAATTGATCTAATAGGACATGACATCTCTGCTTCTTCAAGATCATAGTTTTGGATGACTTTGACCATTAAAATATAAGCTCACATACAACATCAGAGTTATACATGTAAATTTGCTACAGACAGTCCGTTTATTATTAATTGAGGACTATTGAGTTTTGAATTTTATGTAAATGCATTTGTATTTTTTACTTTCAGGGTCTTCATTCTAAACTACCAAGACCCCTGAGTAATATGTGAAAGATAAACACTGACTTGTGTATGAATATGTGATTATCATAGAGGATAAAAAATTGAATTGTTTTTTATACAGATTCATTACCTTACATATAACAGCTGCAGTTGGTTGTTAAGTTAACATTTTGTTTACCTATTGGACTTTTATATTTTAATTGATCTTAGAAATATTAATAAGAAATTCCAGTTCTGTAAGTTTCAATATAAATACAAAAAATAAACCGAAACACCCAGAACGGACATATTTCATTTAGAACATGATGAACAAAAGAGGGTTTTTCGATTATTCAATATAGTACTTTGCTATATTAAGTTTTCATTCTTTATTTTATCATTGTGAATAGTTCAGTGTTGTTATTTTTTTATTCATTTACACAATTCATTATGTACATACTATTATATCGAAAAACATAGGCAGGATTCTTTATAAAGAACCTTTCTGTCTCAATGATAAAGTAAAGTTGTTTTTTTATGTTTTTTACTGTATCATTGATCTGTAAAAGGGTTGCTATCGTGTCTTTTTAAGGATTTAATTTTCTAAGTGATGATACCAATTAGAGACTAATGAGAAATATAATAAAACATTTAGTTTATTTCAATTTTCATATTGCAATTAGTTTAGTTACCAAAAAAAAAACCAACTAAAACTTCCCTATAAAACAAGTTGTTAAAAGGTTATATTTTCTTGTTGTTCATTGTAAGAATACCTTGTTGTTCAGACAATTACAGTAAAAGAAGTTGTTTTACATGACAGATACATTAAATGATATTATATAGAATGAGGCAAACTTTGTAATCATAGCATACCTACGTTTTCTGTTGTTTAGTATTTTTGATACATACACTACTAGACCAATCATATTTTTTTTTCATTATCATTAAAAACTATTTTGTTTGCACTTATCTGTTATAAAGAAACTTAAATATGAACATTGCTTATGTTTATTACCTGTATTATGATACTTATGATGTTTTTATAATAAATAAAATGTAATGATGTACAACTAAGTATTATTGCATTGTACTACTAACACTTTCTTATAAGGCCATAACATTTTTGCTACATATAATGATATGACGTTATTGTTGGTGTCAGGAGTCAAGATATTTGGTTTCAAGACAATAACTTGAGTACAAGTGTATGAATCTCTATGAAATTGAACCACGAGGTTTCATACCTAAAAAGGATGGTTGGGATTAATTATTGATGTTATGGGACAAACTAGAATTTTTTGGTTTCAGGAAATAACTTGAGTATAAGTCTTTCGATCTCTATGAATTGTACCACAATATAAAAAAAGAAGATGTGGTATGATTGCCAATGAGACAACTATCCACAAAAGACCAAAATGACACAAACATTAACAACTACAGGTAACCGTAAGGCCTTCAACAATGAGCAAAGCCCATACCGCATAGTCAGCTATAAAAGGCCCAGATAAAACAATGTAAAATTATTCAAACCAGAAAACTAACGGCCTTATTTATGTAAAAAAATGAATGAAAAACAAATATGTATCACATAAACAAACGACAACCACTGAATTACAGGCTCCTGACTTGGGACAGGCACATACATAAATAATGTAGCTGGGTTAAACATGTTAGCGGGATCCCAACCCTCCCCTAACCTGGGACAGTGGTATAACAGTACAACATAAAAACGAACTATAAAAATCCATTAAAAAGGCTGAACTCATCAGATGGACAAAAAATACAAGTGGACGTGGCCAGTACTTGTACATCCCGACACAAAAAGACACAATGAACAGATCTGAGAGTACTCTCAGTTATCTGACAGCTATTTCAAAGCCACTAACAACTAATAAAAAAAATCATGCATCTAAGACTTAACAATCAATCCGTACACATCCAACATCCAATGGATTTAGTGTAAAGACGTCATAAACAGCCAGAGAGAAAACCCTGTGCAATGCTAAGTTGCAGGTATCGACAGATTGTAGATCCATGAATATGTATATAACATACTGGTAATCTTTATTTAGCTTTTAATCTACTGATAACAAAATCAATATTTATACCAAGAAAAACAATATTCAATGATCTTATTACAGTGTTGAATAGGTAACCTTTTAGAATAAGTTTATTTAAAGGAGCGACAAGTTTACATGGATCATTTCTAAATTTCCAGGCAGGGTTAACAACATTTCCGTAAAAATGAGGATGTGCTACCCGTTTGAAATAAGTTTTCTACAGGTACAACCAAACTTCAAAACCAAATCTTTATATCTATGGAAAAATTTAGTAAAGGTTTTAAGTAATTTATGGTAACAATATCCCTGGTTTAATAATTTACCAGTAATACATAGGTTGCTTACGTTTAAATCAAAAAGCTCACAACAGACACAGGCATTAAGAACAAGTTGTGAAATATAAACACCGTAAGATGGTGCCAAAGGAACATCACCATCTAAAAATGGAAAATTAACAATAGGGAACAAAAAATCGTCTCTTTTGTCGTAAATTTTAGTTTGTAGTTTCCCGATTAAAACCGTTATATCTAAATCCAGGAAAGGACAGTTATTACCGAATAAATTTGAATTATTTAAAGTAAGTTCCTTGGGGTAAATTTCTTTTTTATAAAGAAAAACTATATAAAAGCTTAGTTTAAACATTTTTATAGCAATTCAAAATAAAACAGTTGACCTTTAGTATGGTAATGGATATAATATAACTATACAGATTGATAGACTGATTTAGTAATTACATCAATACAGTGGAGTTAAAGTCTTATAGGATTGTAAGTATGCTTTATTTTATCACCTTGCACTTTCACATTTTGACTCAAATTTCTGACCAGTTGAACAATTTGGTTTAATAAAACAAATTGCAATTTGGTCAAAATTTAGAATGAGTTGCAATTGGTGGATAGCAACACTAACAGTCAAGTCACTGTAAATGCAATTTTGACGGGTCTTTACTGAGTTTAGTCATAAACTGTGATTCGTAACAGTACAAAAACAAGTCTGCTATTAAAGGAGCACAATTAGTGCCCATGGGGATACCTACAACCTGTCGATAAACTTTGTTGCCGAAACATCTAGCATATTTACCTTTCTCATTAGAGAAGAAGGCTTTAAATGAGTTGCAGCAAATATATCTACATTCAGCTTTACCAAACGACCATTTAATTTAATAGGAAAACTTTTGTTTAATAAGATAGTGTGGAAGTGTAGTGTAAAGAGTAGAAAAATCAAAACTATCAACAGAATCAAAAGGACCATAAAAGCACGTAATTTATCTCAAACATCCAAAGAATTTTTTACACTCCAAAAATGGTTTATACCACTATGTTCATAGATTTTATTACAATAGTTTATGATAAGCTCTTTAATAGTAGTTAATGAACTAGTTAAGAGCACTGACAGATTAGTTGTAGAACACTTACTAGAGGCGGAGATGAAACGATATTTAAATGGTTTTTTGTGTAGTTTAGGTAGCCAATACATAGTAGGGACCTTCAAATGTTCCGAAGAAGCCTTAAGCTTTGATGTGGTTGTGATATGCTTGTTTACTATATGACTATCTGTGGAGCGGATGGACTTGAATGTAGATGAATTTAAAAATTCATTCTTAAGAACGTCCGTGTAGCATTTACGTCATACCACCACCACATTGTTGGCTGCTTTGTCGGTCGTTACAAACACAAATCGCTTTGAAAGTATTTGAAGTTGATTTCTAATTCTGGAAATAGGTGTATCATGTACTCTATTATTTACTTCTAAATTATTTTCAAAATGTGATATTCTCTTATCTACCACATTCATACATTTATTTAAATAAGAATCAAGAGATTTATTATCAGATTTTTCCCGTTTACACCATTTTTAACAAAATGAGGGAAGAACATCTTTGGTGACTTGACGACACTCTTTCCAATCTACTTTAGATGGAGGACGATATTTTGGTCCTTTTTTCAAAAAAGTTTTTAACCTCTTTGTCCTGGACGATATTGAGATCCCCTGTAATAACATGGCCATAGGGAACATATCTAAACTTCGACAATTCACAGTTTCAAGTTAAGGGAGTATTACTATCTATATTCACGTCTGATGTAACCGACGTATTATTAAAAAATTAACTTCTGCTGGTTTTTTTGTATGAGTATGAAATTATAGGTGGTTCTATATTATCAAAATAGGGAGGTATAAAGTTTTGAACGATAGAGTCATTAAATATACAAGATAAGTTGATAAAATCAATACCTCTGCTTATATTTTTAATTTTCAAAAAAATGACGTTTATGATCTTCAGGTTTGTCGATACGTGGGAACAGCCTTTGGTGGCAAAAAGCTGTAATTATACGAGAATATTCATACAGTGGGCTGAAGAATGAGATGGTGTCACACTCTTTGAAAATATCGTGTAATTTACTAATGGGTATTTGACCCAGTTTACATAATAAGTGATGCCTACTATTATTTTTAAATATAGATAGGAGATTACCAAGTGTATAATTTATACGATGTTGAATTCGTTGACAAGGTTTATACCAAAAAGAGAAGGATGTGTTTTTTGATATTTGACCATTAAAGGAATACGTCCTACTAGTATTTAAAAATCAATCAAGATTCAGAGCTGTATCAAGTTTGAATGTTGTGCTCATACTTGCCCCAACTTTTCAGGGCTTGGTCTTTTTTGTATAACCTGTGAAGAAACACAACTGCTATTCTGCCTGGGCTTAACCTATTTTTATACGACAGCAAAAACATTTTGGGATTGTATAATGGTATCATGTTGTCGTCGTTGTCCAAAGACACATTAGTTTCCAGATAATAACTTAGTTTTAGTGAGTGGATCTTTTTGAAGAAGGTTCTATACCACAAATGAAGGTTGGGATTGATTTTGGGATGATGGTTCCAATCGTTTAGGAATTAGGGGCCCGAAACAAGTATTTTTCTAGTTTCAGGATAATAATTTGTGTACAAGTATTTCAATTGGTCTGAAATTGTTCCACAATGTTTAATACTACATCACCAAATTATCAATTTCAGGTGAAATTAACATGAACAAATTAACGTGACTTTCATGTGAAATCTCAATTTACTTGAATTTCACATCAGATTCACGTGAAATTGACGTTAAAAATTTATGTGAGTTTCATGCATAAGCTCGTTTGAGGTGAATCTCGCATGAAAAATTTCACATTTATGGATAAAAAACAAGCATTTTTCTAGTTTCGAGACAATAACTTGTGTTTAAGTGTATGGATCGCTCTGAAATTATACCACAAGGTTCCATACAATAAAGGGAAAGCTGGGATTGAGTTTTGGTTTAATTGAACAAAACATGTATGAAAAAGGGCTCCAAACAAGCATTTTTCTAGTTTCTAGTGACAATAACTTGTGTTTATTAAAGTGTATGGTTGAAATTGTACAACACGGTTCTATGCTACCAAGGAAAGACTGGGATTGATTTATGAGGATATTGCACCAAGGTGAGTTTCAAAAAGTTTGGAGGGGGGGTCCTATTTTTTTTTAAGGGATACACATTTATTTAACAAATTTACAAATTTCGAATTTTTTAAAAGTTACAAAAAGAAATCTTCAATTGCACAGTATTTTTGTCGAGCCTTCAACTTTTGTTGTAGAAAGCTCGACATAGGGATAGTGATCAGGCGGCGGCGTTAGCTAACTTCTTAAAAGGTTTATATTTTAGAAGGTGGAAGACCTGGATGCTTCATACTTTGTATATAGATGCCTCATGTTACGAAGTTTGCGTCAGTCACATGTCCAATGTTTTTGACCTCATTTTCATGGTTCGGTGACCACTTAAAAAAAGTTCAGAAGTTTTGTAATTTTGAATTCTCTCTTATTATAAGTAATAGGATTACTATATTTGGTATGTGCGTACCTTGCAAGGTCCGCATGCCCGTCAGACAGTTTTCACATGACCTCGACCTCATTTTTCTAGTTTCTAGTGACAATAACTTGTGTTTATTAAAGTGTATGGTTGAAATTGTACAACACGGTTCTATGCTACCAAGGAAAGACTGGGATTGATTTATGAGGATATTGCACCAAGGTGAGTTTCAAAAAGTTTGGAGGGGGGGTCCTATTTTTTTTTAAGGGATACACATTTATTTAACAAATTTACAAATTTCGAATTTTTTAAAAGTTACAAAAAGAAATCTTCAATTGCACAGTATTTTTGTCGAGCCTTCAACTTTTGTTGTAGAAAGCTCGACATAGGGATAGTGATCAGGCGGCGGCGTTAGCTAACTTCTTAAAAGGTTTATATTTTAGAAGGTGGAAGACCTGGATGCTTCATACTTTGTATATAGATGCCTCATGTTACGAAGTTTGCGTCAGTCACATGTCCAATGTTTTTGACCTCATTTTCATGGTTCGGTGACCACTTAAAAAAAGTTCAGAAGTTTTGTAATTTTGAATTCTCTCTTATTATAAGTAATAGGATTACTATATTTGGTATGTGCGTACCTTGCAAGGTCCGCATGCCCGTCAGACAGTTTTCACATGACCTCGACCTCATTTCATGGATCAGTGAACAAGGTTAAGTTTTGGTGGTCAAGTCCATATCTCAGATAATAGAAACAATAGGTCGATTATACACGTTGTATGGAAGGACTGTAAGGTGTACGTGTCCAACTTACAGGCGTCATCTGACCGTAACATCCTCATTTTTATGGTTCAGTGGTTATAGTTAAGTTTTTGTGTGTTGGTCTATTTTTTTTTTATACTTTATGCAATAGGTCTACTATATTTGGTGTATGGAATGATTGTAAGGTGTACATGTTTAGCTGACGTTTGTAATCTGACCTTGACCTCATTTTCATGGTTCAGTGGTCAAATTTGTTTTAGTTTTGGTCTTTTTTTTTCTAACACTATATGCAATAGGTCAACTATATTTGATTTATGGGAATATATTATGATCTACATGTCAGTTGCATAGTTTTTTTTTTACCTTGATCTCATTGTCACGGTTCATTGCTCAGTGTTAAGTGTTTGCGTTTTGGTTTGTTTTTCTTATTTACACTATAAACAATAGGTCAACAATATTTGTTGCATGGAAGAATTTTTACCTGTACATGTTTGCCTGACATGGTTCATCTGACCTTGACCTAATTTTCATGGTTCATCTGACCTTGAATTAATTTTCATGGTTCATTGTTCAATGTTTAGTTTTCGTGGTTAATGTAAAGTTTATGTGACAGTTGTAATAAAGCTTTATATTTAGGACTATCAACATAATATCAATGATTAGTAAAGAAGGCGAGACATTTCATCATATACACTCTTGCCTCATAAAGCTTTATATTCTGAAGGTACAAGACTTGGATGCTTCATATCTTGTATGCAGGTAACTTATCGGCCTTATGTCACGAAGTTTCTGTCTGTAATATGCCTATTGTCCTTGACCTCATGTTCATGTTGCAGCATCTGCCTGAGAAAAAAAGTTTTTTTTACATGTAAATTTCTCACATAATATGAATAAAAAGGATAATAATGTTTAAGATATGGGTTCCCTGCAACGTCTGCACTGTCTGTTAGACAGGGTCACCTGACCTCGACCTCATTTCATGGATCAGTTGTCATGTTTAATTTAAGTAATTATGTCTGTTTCTAAGATACTGTAAATGGTATGTAAATTATATGTGGCATTTGGAATGATCGTTAGGGGTATATGTCAGTCTCTCAGGGTCCATTGGCCAGTGTTAAGTTTTTATGTATTGGTCTGTTTTTAAAGTACAATAGACAATAGGTCAAATAAATTTTGTGTAGGAAATGAGTGAAATGTAAACATGTCGGTCTTACTAAAACCATCTGACCTTGATATCAGTTTCATGGTTCATTGGTCGATGTAAAGTTTTTGTTTTGCCTGCAATGCTATTTGCAATACGCTAAATATAGTTTTTTTCATTCCGGCATCTGTGGCAGTAAACGCATTAACTATATGACTAAATCTAAGGTTTAAGTGGTCGAAGACCTTGATGCTTCATACCTTGTGTACAGATACCTTATGTTGAGAGGATTCCATCTGTAATCATTCCTCAAGTTTATGGTTGAATTAATGCTTGATTACATTTTTTTAAAGTGAAATACTCACGGAGTCTCTTAGTTAGAGGATAACTAAATTTGTTTGGATTTTTAGTAACATCTACATGTTTGTCATATAGGGTTCACCTGATCTCAATCTCATTGATAAGGTTACGTAATTAGTCCCTATCTCAGATTCTATAAGCAATACGTCAACTATATTTGGTGTGTGGGATGATTGTAAGGTGTATATGTCAGACTGGTAGGTTTCATCTGACAGTTACCCTAATATCATGGCTCATTAGACAATGTTTAGTCTTTGTTGTTTTTGTCTTTTTCTAAGATACTGTCAGCAAATAGTTATCAAAGGTACCAGGCTTATTATTTAATACACCAGACGCGCGTTTCGTCTTCAGACGACTCATCGATGACGCTCAGATCAAATAATTTATAAAGCCAATCAAGTATAAACTTTAAGAAAGATATAGGCAGATGTCGTGTAAGTGCCAATGAGACAACTTTCCATCCAAATAACAATTTATCAAAAAAAAAAACATTATATGTCAATGTACATTGAAGACCTAAAATTCCAAAAAGTTGTGCCAAATACGGCTACGGTAATATGCATGGGATAGGATTTTATTTAAATTTTTCAAAGTTAATATGACACTATATTTGATGAATGGAATGGTTGTAAGGTGAACATGTCCGTCTGACGGATTTCATCAAAGATGTTCTCATTTTCATCATTCATTTTGTGATGTTTATTTTTTGAGGTTTGCTCTATTTTTCAGATATTATAAGCAATATGTTGATCATATTCCGTTTATGAAACAATTGTGATGGGTAAATATTGTCCTGAAAGGTTCTGATGACCTTGGCCACATTTTCATGATTCTATCAGCAATAGGTTCACTATACTTGGCGTATGGAATGATTGTTAGGTGCACCATGTCTGTCTGGCATAGTTCGACACCTTGTGCAGTTGTGTTGTGTTTTTTGTCGGTTTTTGAAATTCTAACAGCAACAGGTCAGTTATTTTTCGTGAATGGAATAATTGTTATGCGTACATGTCTGTCTGGTCATCTGAGGACCTCATTTTCACGGTTTGGTGGTCAATGTTAATTTTTTTATACGACCACAACTTTTGGTTTGGGCCGTATAATGATAGGATGTCGTCTGCGTCTGCGTCGTGTCGTCGTCGTCGTCGTCGTCCGAAGACACATTTTGTTTTCGGACAATAACTTGAGTTTAAGTGAATGGATCTCTATGATTTCAATACCACAAAGGGTAAATTGGGATTGATTTTGGGGGTGGTGGTTTTAACTGTTTAGGAACGAGGTGCCCAAAACAAGCATTTTTCTACTTTCAGAATAATTACTTGTGTATTGGTATTTCAGTTGCTTTGAGATTATACCACAATGTTTAATACCACAAGTAGAAGTTTTTGATTTATTTTGGGGGTCATGGTGCCATCAGTTCTGGAATAAAGAGCCAAAAAGGGGCACAAAACAAGCATTTTTCTAGTTTCCAGACAATAACTTGTGTTTAAGAGTTTGGATTCCTCTGAAATTGTACTACCTACTTCCATACTGCAAAAGAAATTCTGGGATTGAGTGTGGTGATAATTGATAAAAGGGGGATTCAAAAAGTTTGAGGGGTTTCAATTTTTTTAAAGGGTTCATGTTTTTTGTTTTTTTTTTTAATTTTCAAATTTCAAGTTTTGAAAATTTCAAGTAGAATATTTGATTGCACAGTATTGCGCAATACATTTTTTGCCAATATTGCGCAATACATTTGTAAGATCTTGACATTTATGTTTTGTCAGAAGCGATATTTTGTCAAAAACTTGATCACAATCAAAATTCAGACAGTATCAAGCTTGACTATTGTGTCCAATTTTGCCCCAGCTGTTCAGGGTTTAAATTCTGCGGTCGTATCAGGCTGCGCTCAGCGAAGCAATTATTGTGTTTTGATATGTACTATTATCAAAAGGTGAACTATATTTGATGCATGGAATAATTGTAAGGTATACATATCTAAAAAATGTTAAAATAGAGACGAAAGATATCAAAGGGACACTACAACTCAAAAGTCATAGATAAAGTGACAACGTTATGGCTAAAAAGGTAAAAAAAAACAACAACAACAAAAAACGAAAAACAACAGTACACAAAACACAAAATAGAAAACCAATGACTCAGCAAATCGAAACCTGCTCGACATGTGGCACTTGTCGCATGTTGCTCATACAACACAGACCCGGTGATAATTTTAATTCGGTAGATAACATTCGTAGAAAAGGGAACAGACTGCAGTTACAATTGGACCATATATGTCGTAATCTGTGAAACAGATATTACATAGTGTTCAACCAACTCGTGATGGCGTCCGTAAAATTTACAAAGGAATGATTTCAACTTCACCAAATGTACTCTTGGTTTAATCGCTTCATTTTGAGCAGGAACCCAATTTCAATGAAATCATAATAGAAAATAAAAGTCGTTTAATATCGTATTATCTGATAGATATATACTACGTATGCAGGCGATACTTGAAAGTTGCTGTATAGAAATAAAAAGTTCGTTATTGGGAAGTTGAAGTCAACTTTTTTGTCGTTAAAATGTCCCTCGTTGTGAATTTCTAGATGGAAGTCAATATATGAGACAAGCTTAAATAATTGTATCTGCTGTATCCTTTATCTCAAGTTCGATGGGATAGATTCGTTTAACATATTCACAATTTTTTTAAGATAACATCAACTCAATTGCGGAAAGTGAAGTTAAAGAATGCGCCTATTTTCGTTGCTTTCTTCCAAAGACGTTTCTGTATGAAGTCAGCCTCGTATGAATAAAGGAGCAAGTCGGAGTTGTATCCCATGGGAATTCTGATTGATTGTAAAAAACACGTCCTCCAAACGTATCAAATATGTTGTCAATCTAGTATCAATATAATGCCAGTTTTAGACAATGTTTTGGTATGAATAAGAGTGATTTTTACAAAGAATGATTAAACCCTCATCACGACAAGATACTTGTACATTTTGTATTTACTTTGACCATTCTGTTTTATGATACACAAAACCAAACCAACTATTTTAAATTGTCTATTTAGTTTGGAATGAGGAATACTTATGTAATGTATGGGAACATTCTAATACTAGTACTATTCCAAGAAGACAGAGTATTAGCTTGCAGTTTTAACCGATTTGGAAATTCTCATATTATGAATAACATACTAAGTATAATTATTTAAATAACAGACAAAAAAATGAAATAATCAATTAACAAAACATGTACTCGATGATATATAACTTATGTGCGAAAAAGCGAAAAGGTTAAACACGAAGTAAAAAAATATTTCACGTTTTTTGCGAATATGAAACGCAAAATGGTTCCAATCGGTGAACAGCCACTTTTAAAAAAAATCAAATCATGACTGCATCTTTTTAAGCTTTGCATTTTAAAGTCAACTTTCACTATCAACAACCTTTCAATGAAAATTTATAAAGCTTGGCTTTGTCTTTACTTCTTTTATCAGTAACTGTTCCTATATATAGCATACAAAAGTGTCGTGTCATTGCAAGTTCTATGGAAAATGGATCCTGCGGTATCCCTTTGTCTTTAAGGCTGATGTAGGTCATCAGCTGCCCTGATGGACTGAGGACATGGATAGTACTGCTGTCAGAATCTACAACAATTACATTGTCAGAAGGTGTTGCTGTTATATCACTTGGTGTAAATGGTATATTTGTGTTGATAATTGAATTTCCAGAATAGGTATATGAAATGTCTTCCTGTCCCAGAAGCACTACCCTTCCTTCATATTCATCCCCTGTACTATCAATTACAAAAATATTATCATTGCTAGTTCCAGTTATTCTGCAGGGACAGGTAAAGGAAATGTATTTAGCTGGTCATCCCCATACACCTTTTCAGGATTTCCTTTATGTCCATAACAATAACAATCTGCTTATGGCTATTCGAAGCACCTACTACCACCTTATTGTTCCTGGTAACATAAATGGAAATAGGTTGATATGAATGTAAATTATAAACAGTGTTTACAACTTCATGTGTTCCACTTTTGATCTGTTTCAGTATTGGTCCGTCAGTAGCTAAAAGTAAATCATTACCTGAATTTATGGCCAAGTTGTAAATCTGATTCGCATTTAACTTTTTGCAATCCTTTATGGGAGGAAAACAATCTTAATTTCTTTTTGTGATATCCATCACCAATCCATAATAAATTATCTAAGGATAATGTCAGGTGAAAAACGCCTTCTAATTTGGTTTGGTATTCTCCAACAACAGTCAACTCAACATTAGCATAATCTTTGTTGGGTGATGATGTATTAACAATATCTTTATTTGGTGGTGGTGTACTCCCGACATCATTGATAGCCATAATCCTATGTTCCCCTGCAGTTTTTATTTTAGGATGAATATTATGCTCACATTCACTACACATCAGCAAGTCACATTCTAAACATTTGCAGGATATTTTAGGATCCTTTTGACATAATTGACACTTAATCGCAAACTGTATTAATTGTGGAATGGATAAAGCCATATTTTCTTGAAATATCAAAGTACGGAATTCATCCAGGAGATTTTTTTATATTATCCTGTTCTCATAACTGACACGTATTGAAGACATGTGTATTAAGAGTATTTTTCTTATTTCAGCTATATGGTGTTAAAAGGTTTTCTCCGATAGATTAAAACAAACTATTTTAATTATTGCAAGTTTTGTAAGTGACAATATTAGTAAACATGGTAAAGGTGTATTTCAAATGAAAAGAAAATTACTGATCTAAAACTTCTTTTGTTTTATGATATTTAATCTACCGTGTTAATTTAAAATAAGCCATTTCATTTCAATGAACATTGTATTTGAGATTTTACTGGTAGCCTTGTGGCCTTTAATAAAAAAAAATTGTCAAAAAGTTACCCTTTCGAAATATCATAATTCAAAATTTGGTGGCTATGTTGAACGCATCAATCTCATCGAACTTAAGATAAAGGATACAACAGAAACAACTAAGTCTGCCTCATCTCTTTACTTATATCTAGAAAATTGACAATGAAGGTCGGTTGTAAACAATTAAGACTTTACGGCAAACATAAGGATTAAAACATCCCAAAAGCAAACTTTCATTGCATATGTAACAACATTCCAGGAGCGCCTGCATACGGAATATATATTTTCCAGTTGAAACGAAATACCAAGACTTGTATTTCCTATCATAATTTCCTAGATACAGGGTTGCTGCTTACAAGAAAGCTACTAAACCAAAAGTTCAATGTGGTGAAGTTGAAATCCTCTCTTCGTAAATTTTACGGACGCCATCACGAGTTGGTTGACCGTTGTGGAATATCTGTATCACAGATGACGACAGATATATCATAATTGTCGTAACTACAATCCCGTCCCCTTTACCGTGATTTACCGAATTAAATTTATTACCGTTTTGTACTTCCACAGACACATGACGGGTATAACAATTTAAAGGGTAAACCAGGCGTGTGAGCTTGTATAAATCATTCATTAGCGTAAAAATGTACCCTATCTTTTACAATAATCAAAACATATCTTGGGAAAAGCGGATTTATATATAATTTGTTATTAAAGGTACAAGGATTATAATTTAATACGCCAGACGCGCGTTTCGTCTACACAACACTCACCATTGACGCTCAGACCAAACTAGTTATTAAGCCAAAAGTACAAAGTTGAGTAGCATTGAGGACCCAAAATTCCAAAACGTTGTGCCAAATATAGTTAAGGTAATGTATGCCTGGGATAACAAAAATCCTTAGTATTTCGAAAAATTCATACTTTTGTAAATAGGAAAGTTATAAATTGACCACATAATTGATATTCATGTCAACAACGAAGTGCTGACTTCTGGGCTGGTGATACCTTCGGTGACGAAACGTCCACCAGCAATGGCATCTACCCAGTGTAGTGGTAAATGGTTTTGATTTAGTAACTGCGAGAAATTTTGTATGAGTGCTTTGTTTATTTGTATACGACCACAAACATTTGGCTCATATAATGATATGGCGATGTCGTCATCGTCGTCGTTCGAAGACATTTGGTTTCCAGACAATAACAATATGTACAAATGGATCTCTATAAAAATTGTAACAAAAGGTTCCAAAAAAAGCAAGTGCATTGATTTTATGGGTTAACCGTTAAGACTTTTTGGCAAAAAGGGGCCAAAGGCAAATATGTACCACAAGTCAGTATTTTACTATATAAATTCTTCCAATAAGATCACATAACACATACGGAATGTTGGTTTAAATTTGTGGTTTATAACTATATTGGCTTTGGAATGAATAGAAACACAATCAATTCTTTAAATTTTGTTTTTAAATTGCTTATTTCTGACCATGATCTCATGTTCAAGTACTATACAACTCTTCCTTAACCTTAATTATTCATTGTATCGACAGACAAATTGTTATCATTGCTAGTGCCTGTGATTCTAGTTGGGAAGGTAAACGAGATACCTTTTATCTTAATCTCAACATGTATCTTCTCCCTTCAAAAAAAACCCGATTCATGCCTACCACCATGCATTTGTCTTTTATACCTTTCCATGCTCCTAATTTTTTTATATGGTTTCACACATAGATGCTGGCTATAAGTGAGTATTTACTATGAATAATTACCATGTCATATATATCAATGTTAAACTATATTTCACCTAGCTTAAGCTTATTTCCCTCGCATTTTACTTTCTGCAATCCCGTATGGGAAGTGAATGATTTTATTCCCTTTATGAGCGCCTCCTTCATTAAGCCATAATGAATCATCTTATGATGTTACCATTTGAGAAACATCTTTAATTTAAAACAAATCTTACTGGAACCTGAGGTTCTATCAATATCCTTGCTATATGGGGTAGAAAATACACCCTTTTCGGAGGATGATGTGCTACTTACATCATTACTAGAGGTTGATATTTTCCTCATCAGTGACGCTCGAATCCAAAAAGTTAAAAAAGGCCAAATAAAGTACGAAGTTTATGAGCATTGAGGACCAAAATTCTAAAAGTTTGCCAATACAGCTAAGGTAATCCATGCCTGAGGTAGAAAAAGCCTTAGTATTTTCAAAATTTAAAATTTTATAAACAGTTAATTTATAAATACTAGTATAACCATATCCATGATAATTCATGTCAGCACAAAAGTGTTAAGTGCTGACTACTGGCTGGTGATACCCTCGGGAAAATAAATCTCCACCAGCAGTGGCATCGACCCAGTGGTAGTAAATAAACTCATCATAGATACCAGGACTAAAATTCGTATATACGCCAGACGTGCGTTTCGTCTACTAAAGACCATCAGTGACGTTCGAATCCAAAAAATTGAGGACCAAAATTCCTTAAAGTTTTTGCCAAATACAGCTTAGGTAATCTATGCCTGAGGTAGAAAAGCCTTAGTATTTCCAAAATTTTAAATTTTATAAACAGTTAATTTATAAATATAACCATATCAATGATAATTCATGTCAGCACAAAAATGATACTGTGGATTCATTAATATTCGTTGGATACCAATTTCGTGGGTTTCGTGGGTACAGGGAAACAAAAAATTTAAATTTTCAACGAAATGCAAATTTTCTAAAGAAATGCATGTGAATTTTGTCAAAACCACGAATTTAAATACACATGAATATGCAAGTTTTCCTCTATCCACGAAAATTGGTACCCACGAAAATAAATAAATCCACAGTAAGTGCTGACTACTGGGCTGGTGATACCCTCGGGGAAATAAATCTCCACCAGCAGTGGCATCGACCCAGTGGTAGTATTTAAACTCAGACGCGCGTTTTTTACATTCTTAAAGTTGTTGTTCCCATTATGGTAAAATTCATGTCATGAAGTCTTCTCACTTATTATGAATAATAGGATAAATATCTTATGCATATTGTTTCCTTTCAATGTTTATATGTCCGCCAGATAGGGATCATCATCGCATGAACTGATCCCATTTCATGGATTAGTTTTAATATCAAGGTTGAAGTTAGTAAATTAGGTCCGTTTCACAGATATTGTAAGCAGCGGGTCAACTATATTCGGTGAATGGAAATATTCTAAGGTGTACATGTCTGCCTGGCTGGTATCATCTATCTTGATCTTATTTTCATAGTTCATTGGATAATTTTAAGTTTTTGTATGTTTTCTCAATTACCATAAGCAATAGGTCAACTAGACTGGTGTGTGGGATAACATTCCAATGTTTAGTTTTCTTGATAAGTCTTTTTCTAAAACACTTTAAGCTTTAAGTCAACTATATTTAGTGCATTGAATGATTGTAAGGTGAACATCTATTTCTTGTCTGGTTTTTATGACCTTGACCTATTTTTTTGGGATCATTTTTAGTTTATGAGATAGTTGTAGTAAAGCATTATATTTAGGACTACTCAACATAATATTAATTGTTGATAAAGTAGTCGAAACATACCAGCGTGTGCACTCTTGTTTAATTCTAGCCATGATTGTGAAGTCATTTTCTATTCAAATACTATTATGGTGTACTTAAATGGGGTTGCAAAGTCTATTTGACATTTGACATTGCATTACATGATTCCGTATCACATAAGGTAAAACAGGGATTGAGTTTAGGGGTAATTGCCCCGAACATGTAGGAATTAGTGGGGAAAAAGGAGCCAAAAACAAGCATTTTTAAAGTTTCCTGGCAATAACTTATGTTTAAGTGAATGGATCTCTCTAAATTTGTACTAAAAGGTTCCATACTACAAAGGTAAGACTGGGATTGAGTTTGATTGTTCATGCTCCAACGGTGATTCTAAAAGTTTAAAAAAAGGGGGGGTCCATCTTTTTCAGGGTTAATATCTTTTTCAAAATTGATCAATATCAAATTTTTAAAAAGTTCCAAGAAAAATCTTCAATTACACAGTATTGCGCATTTAATTTGTCAAATCTTTGACCATATTTATTTTGTTTATGAAACCTATATTTAATGTCAAAGATTTGATCACAATCCAAATTCAGATAGTATCAAGCTTGAATATTGTGTCCAAATTTGCCCAACTAAACTATTCAGGGTTCTACCACTGCTGTCGTATCAGGCTGTGCTCAGCGAAGCATTTTATTGCTAATATGCTTTGTCTTTGTTCCTTTTAATGTTTCTTTGATAGATACGACGTGGCTACTTATACATCCCCCATTATGTAATTGTGCTATTTTTGTATTCTTCTCTTTCATTTTTTATAATGTGCTTTGTCTATATGCCCTTTTCTGCTTCTTTGTTGTACATTTGTTTGTTTTTATAGTGATTAAGATTATATAACAATGTCGACTGCTGTGGCCATATTTTTGTGACATTTTTATCTATTTTGTCTCTTTGTTTTGATCACACATCGTTGTCAATATACTAAAGTAATGACATTTGATGCGACTGTCATACAAGTGAAAGGTTTAGCTAGCTATATGACCAGGTTCAATTCAATATTTTCTAAATAAAAAAGATGCCTGTACCAAGTCAGGAATATGGCTGTTGATATCCATTCGTTTGATGTGTTTGAGCTTTTGATTTTGTCATTTGAATGTGGACATTTTATTTTGATTTTTCCCCCGTATTTTTTGTGGTTTTACTATCAACAACAACAACAAAAAATTTCTGAAAACGCAGATGAGCAACACAGACTCTTAAGAGTCTCTAGTTTTACATCAGGTTCACGTTACATTGTGCGAGGCTCCCACTCAATGAAACCTTGGATGCATTCAGCAGTGGGACCTCAAATATGTCATGTTATGTTAGGATGTGGGGAATGTGAGCTTTTTCACTACAGTTTCACTCCTTTTTGTCTCTGTCGGGTCTATGCCGTTCACAGTCTGTCCATTTATCCCTTTTGACGTAAGTCCTTTGCAGTTTAGGTCATGCATATTGTGTAATAAAGTTGTTATCTGGTCAATGTCTTGGCTTTTCATTACACAATGACAGAAATATTCCTGACAATTCCATGATTCCAAAATCTAAATGATTTTACATCTTTTGAATGAATCAATATTCAAGACTTTGTCTCCCAGTAGGCATACTATAATATAAAATCCCTATCTTTTCATTTTTTTTTGTTTTGTCAGAATTTCTTTGACATGATTTTAGATTGTCCCTTTGTATCATCTACCCTTTACACAAGGTGATGACATGTCTTTCAACTATATTGTAAACTACTCAGATCTGTAGTTAACTTCTGTTTGTTATGAGAATGTATAAGTTCCCTTTCGAGTACACTCTGTATTTTCATTATTTGTTTCGTATGCTGTACTGTTACATCACTGTCACATGTTATGGGGAGGATTGAGCGCCTTCTTACATGTTTAACCTCAAATCTTTGAGCCTGTAAATCAGTGGTGGTCGTTTTTTTTCGATCTATCATATTTGTTTTTCGTTTTGTTTGTTTGGAAATTACTCATTCGATAAGTTTTATCGTTAGAATTGTTTTACATTTGTCATTTCGGGGTCCTTTACAGCTGACAATGCGATATGGGCTTATCCTATAGTTGAAGGTCGTACGATGACCAATAAATGTTAATTTCTGTGTTATTTGGTCTCTCATTTGCAATCATACCAAATCTTCTTTTTTATATTATTATTATAGGATATTCAAAAAATATAACAAACTCTGACAGTAAGCAGGGTTCACAGTTATGTCAAATAAACACCTAATTATTGACAGATAAATCTAAAAAAATGAAAAGAGGTGAAATCAAGTCTTATTGGGTTAAAAGACAATGGCAACATAAGAGCCTCAAGAAGTAAAAAAATAATTAATTTGACACCTCATCCTCAGTCCAACACAGCAACCATGGAGTGATAAAGCTAGAACAACTAAAAAATGGGCATGACATTAACGAAAACCTCTCATTTTTTCGAAAAACTAAGGATTTTCTTACCCCAGGAGTAGATTACCTTAGCCGTATTTGGCACAACTTTTTGGAATTTTGGATCCTCAATGCTCTTCAACTTTGTATTTGTTTGGCTTTTTAACTATTTTGATCTGAGCGTCACTGGTGAGTCTTATGTAGACGAAACGCGCGTCTGGCTTATAAAATTATAATCCTGGTACTTTTGATAACTATTATGGAATATATGATGAGTTTATTTAAATTAAGTGTTTTACACACATTTAATATTAAGCATATGTTACCAATAAAAAAAATTGCTTACATAATTTTTAACTAACATCCGGTTAAGCTCAATTTATATAGTTTGCTTTTTTCATTACTATCAGTTTTAGTAATTGTTCCCATAAACAGTATACAGACATTTTTCTCCATTGTAAGGCATATTGAAAATGGATTCTGCACAATCCCTTTTTCTGCAGTGCTAATGTATGTTATCATGTTCCCTGAGGAATTTAGAATATGGAGACTACTGGTGTACATGTCCACAACAATGACGTTGTTGGCAGGGGTTGCTGTCAAATCGCTTGGGGTAAATGGTCTATATTCAGTGTTGATGGTGGAATGTCCAGAATACGTATTAATAATGTTATCCTGTCCAAGCACCACCACTCTTCCTCTGTGTTCTTGGTGCATCATATCAATCACAAAAATATTATCATTGTTAGTTACAGTTAATCGTAATGGTGATGTAAATGAAATACCATGAATCCTGTCTTCATCATATACATTTTTGTTATTTCCCTCTTGGTCCATCACTATAACAATTCTTTCTTTTCTTCCTTCAATTCCAGCTCCTACTATGACATTATTGTCTTTGGTAACATGAATACACAAAGGTTGATATGGGTTCAAATCATAAACAGAATCTTTAATTTTATTTTCCCCACTGATCTGTTTCAGTATTGGTCCGTCAGTAGCTATAAGTAAATCATTACCAGGAGTAATGGCCATGTCATAAATATGAACGTTAAGACTAGATATCACTTTTAACATATTTCCATCAGACTTTATTTTCTGCAATGCTGTATGGGAAGTTATTAATCTAGTTTCCTTTTTATGGTCTCCATCACCAATCCAAAATGAACCATCTAAGGTATTTACTTCTAACTGAAAAACACCTTTCAATGTGGTTTGATATACTTCAACAAATCGTATATCTACACAGGCAGGACCGTCGCGGGTGTTTGATATTGTTCTGCCTCTGGCATCCCGAATCTCAATTTGCTTGATACTAGTATCTGAATCCTTTTGTTTCCAAGCAATTTCAATTTCAGGATGAATGTTTTTCTTACATGCACTACACATAAATACGTTGAAACATGTCCTGGAGATTTTAGGATCAGACTCACATAATTCCAACTGAGTTGTTGATTGTGGTCCTGACTCGGATTTTGATAAAGCCATTTTGTTAAAGACTATTTGTTTACATACGGTTTAACATATGTGTTAAAGATTTAAATGGTAATTAATTAGAATAGTTTGATTTTTCATATGACTGAATTATCATAAAATCAAACAATGTATTCATTGCATTTGAATACAATGAAGATGAATGATCTGAATCGTATATATATACACATTGATTTGTAGTATGCATTAAGAAATAACGAGGCATTATTGTAGCCAAATTGTCAGCTTATTAATAAATATTTTTGTTGAAGATCATTGCTTAAATATGGAGTAAATTACGGAAAGAAATTTATCATTTCTTTGAAGGATTTCAGTCAGGATTCTACTTCGTCAAAATTATCTCCCCATTACGCCAGTTCATTTTTACAATCGTAGAAATGGAAGCCGTTGTAGGGATGCCGCGCTGCCAATTTTTGCTCTCTGAAACCGATAAATTTATCCACATGGCACCATTACGATCCTTATATATTATATATGTCAGTTGTATTTTAAAAGACAAATGTATCAACCAATGAGCATCAGTTAATGATCTTGTCTGCATTGATTCAACTTAAAACTATTGTCTGATCAGTTGTCAGGTGGAATTTTCGAAAATTCATAAACATTTAAAAAAAATCTACTTAAATATGTCGTGGAAGGGCAGACTAGATTTTTTAGTGGTTAAAGACTATAGACCCTAGTTATCAAACACAACACATTATAATTTTTCGAGGATATGCAATTTCATCATCCAGTTTGAAAGACTGTCGTCAAGTACTTTCAGTAAAAAAAATAGCTATTCGAACATACCTACAATGTTTTTTTGTGATTCATTAGATAGGTATTTCACTTGATTCATATATTTAATCTTTAAGTACTGTAATTTTTTTAGGTTATAAAGCCAACCTGTAGCTTAGATATATAGAAATGATAGAATCTGAAGCGAGACGATGTATGAATTAATCTTGCTTTGTACGATATCAAGACAAAATATTCAACTCAAACACGCCCTAACATAAAAAGATACACTCGATTTTCTCTTTTCGATACAATTGTAACCCATTTTTTTGATTTTTTTCTTGAGTAACATAATGGAAGGGCAGACACGAAAATTACTGAACTAATAGATTGATATATTTTAAAAAAAAATAAAACACTTCGTAATTGAGAAAAAAAATTGTAATTTTGTTTGTTTCTATTAACTTTTAAAAATGTTGTCACTATACTTAATCATTACAGTAAGCATTTATCGCCTTCTCTAACAAAGAGCTTCGATTCTTTTGTTCTATTTCAACTGGGTTTCCGACTGAGTTTAGATGGTTTTCCAACCTTTATTATTTCTTCTTATGTTTAGTGTAGTGATTTAAGTGTGGGGGAGTTTAAAATGTGGCTGAGTAAGCCCATGGTTGGTCACAATAAGCTATATGACCATATAAGCTTGTGCTTGGATACCTTTTCGGACACTATTTAAAAAAAAATATTAAAGGACCGACTCACTGGAATATATAATTGTTTCATTAGAAATATCATCTTCTGTATCATATTATTAACCCTATCAAGTTATGCTTAATGTTTGAAAAACTGTTTTATTTGCCATATTTTGTGTTATATATATATACTGCCTTGTGTATAAACGTTAACACCATTTCATCTTAAATGTCCTGTGCCAAGTCAGGAATATGGCAGTTGTTACATTATAGTTCGTTTCTGTGTGTGTTGCATTGTCGTTTGTTTTTTGTGTTGTGTATTTAGTTTGTTACTCGGATTTTTTCTTGTCTCAATCGATTTATGACTTTCGTACTTGCGTTATACTACTGTTGCTTTTATTAAATATATTTTTGGGTTACCGTACTATTGATTACATACCTCATTTTTTTGTATATAAGTTATGTTGAGTATCTCAGACCACATCTTCATCCAGTCAGAATTTTTTTTAAAGGGACATGAGCTACGAGATATGAGAAAGTTAAAATATACATTTTTTTGTTCAGTCATTGATTAAAAATAGTAAGTCGCTTTAGCAGCCAATTTTGTCAAAATAAGCAATGAAACAGGCATGATGAATTATTCACTAGAAGGCGAAAAATTCGACATCATTGAATCTGTATTCAAGTGAACTTCAATTTAATCCATTAACTAGACATTGGTAACGCATGTATTTGTCGTGTTCAGCAAACAAAAGGAAAAGAATGGCAACATCTAAACTGAAACAAACATGAACCATTTTGTTGACTTATTCAATCTACAAACAAAAATCATTCTTATAAAGGTTAAAACGATGGTTGACCTATTAATTGACAACAAACATACCCAGAAATGTCCACTTTTACAGGGTAACTATTATTTATATTCATGTTTACGTTTAATTCCGGTTAGGTGGACGTCGGCAGTCTTCGAAGGTGATGAATTATATCACGTCTAGACTAGAATACACACGAAATGCTGATACATATAATAGATTTTAATTATTTACAATATTATTAAAGTTCCACCGATCTATGTTAGCTTTCGATATAATGGCATTTAGTACAAATAAAGTCACCTTGCAACATTGACAGCAGGGATATAAGTGGAACTTGCTTGTGCTGAGTGTAAGAGATCAAGGTATTAAGTTAATATATCTGAATTGATTTTTGTGTCAGGTGAAAAGGAAATCAATAATAGTATTTCTTAAGTTAAAAAAATAAAAATATTTCGTTTCTGGTAAAAGCCCAAATAATAAGCATATCCTTCTTAGCATGAATCACCCTTCAATGAGCAATGCGAAGGGTATGACATGAGGAGCAGGATTCGATGATTCTTACAGTTCATATGAGATCAGCTCTTTTAAAGTTTGGGTTGTGTTGCTCAGCCTTAAGTTTTCTATGTTGTGGTTTGTTTACAGCTGTTAGTCTTTTCTCGTTTTGTTTATGTTTTTGTTGCATTTTAGTGTTCCTGTTATGGATGTCAAGTTGGTTCAATATTCAAAGAGGGACGAAAGATACCAAAGGGACAGTCAAACTCGTAAATCTAAAACAAACTGACAACGCCATGGCTAAAAATGAAAAAGACAAACAGAAAAACAATAGTACACATGACACAACATAGAAAACTAAAGAATAAACAACACGAACAACATTCAACATTCAACATTAATTTTTTTTATCTTGCAATCATTTCAACATTCAACGTTCGATTTCAACATTCAACATTCATTTTTTTTTTAACATTGTCATAAAACAGGAAGTTTGACTAGCCATTACACAAGGTTCAACCCATCATGTTCAGCCAAAATGTCCTGTACCAAATCAGGAATGGCATTTGTTATCAAATAGTTGTTTCTATAAATGCTGGCGTTTGTTTTTGTTGCACTTCAGTGTTCCTGTAGTTCCTTTGATTTCCTCTTATAGTTGATGTGTTTCCCTGTTTTGGTTTGCAACCCTGATTTGTTTTCACTTAATCGATTTATGTCTTTTGACCACCTGTATACTGCTGTTGCCTTTATTTTGACTCATGCGTTTGAATATTCATTTGTTCTCTTTTTCATATAATACCTATTATTTCCAGTAGTATGGGAGAGAGTCAAGAACATTAAAAATCCAAGTTTAATGTGTAATGACTCACCCAGATGCTCACTTTACAAATACATATAAATAGTATGTTAAGAAACTTCAACAACGTAGTAATCATCAAACTTATGATAGCAACTGTAATTTTTTAGCGATGATTTCATTGCACATCCTCATAACCTTAATGTGGTTGTTCATATTCATATTAGATTAACATCTTCCTCATGTTATAGTTTAAGATTAACCCTCTCCACTATTGACATTATGCATCTTTTCATATATCTTTGAGTACTGAAAATTACTTGTATCTGTGAAATGTCACATTTTTTTTCAAATGATCGGAGCAATTATAATGCTGATTGTTGCCAGTAATGTTTGAAACCAATAATTGAAAACATACCAACCAATAATGTCGCTACAAATATTAAAAGGTATATTCATAACAAATATTATTGTTTTTATTGTCTGAGAACTAACAAGAGTTGCAGAATTCAACTTCAATTTCTAAAAAGCAAAAAACAACTGTCAGACATCGAATTTCTTTTAATCACAGTACACGACCAGGAACATTTGTCAACTTTTACTAAATGTATTAAGAGACTAAATAACAAGTCAAAAAAATAAATCAAATTTTCATAATAACATCATGAACGAATTTGTCAATAATTGTAATTTACATTGACATGTTGTTGCTGGTTTTTTTTTTTTTGGGGTTTTTTTTTATATATAAAATCAAATTACAAAGTAAATCCTTGGTTATTTACAATCAGTCAATTTAGGTTCATAAAGCTTGTCTTTGTGACGGTGACTTTGTATCTACTTCCTTCTTCAGTAGTTGTTCCGATATACAACGAAAACTTCCTGAAATGCCAGGTCTTATTTGAATGGGATTTTGCAGTATTCTTTTTTCATAAGTGCTGATATATGTGAGAAGGTCACCAAAAGAATTGAAGAGGAAAACTGATGTTCGTGTGAAATATATGTCCACAACTTGGTGTAAAATTGCCAGTTTTGATGGTCGAATGTCCAGAATAGGTATGTGTTATTTCAAACTCTCTCAGTACTACCACCATATTTTGATCTTGATCTTCAATTGAATGAATCTCAAAATAGAGTTGTTAGTGACAGTTATTTTTCATGGATAACAAAAGGAAATACCTAGTCTGGTCCTCACTTTACACTTTGTCATCATTCCCCCTAGTTAATAAAGGATACAACAAATACAGTTAAGTCTGCCTCATATCTTACATCTAGAAATCGACAATTAGGTCAGTTGAAAACAAAACTACTTTACAACAAAAGATATTATTTCAGCTTCCCAATTGTGAACTTTCCATTCTATGTAGCAACATTCCAGCAGCGCCTACATACGGAGTATATATCTCCCAATTGATATCATCCTTTCCTAAATTTTACTGACGCCATCATGAGTTTGTTAACTGTTATGAAATATCCGTTTCACAGATGTTATCGGATATATTTCTTACGTCGTAACTATTATTAAGAAACAAAGGCAAAGTTGACTTTAGATGAATTTGGCTATCAATTTTATGTATTTTTGTCATATAGCTCTTCAACAGTTTCAGTACATCCTCGGATTTGAAATGTTTGGCTTTGAGTGTTCCTGATGAAGGTAAACCCAGAAAAGCGCTTCGGACGCGGGTTTTTAATAGCATGAGCAACACGACGGTTGCCAAATGTGGAGCATGATCTGCGTACCCTTTCACTTGAGATCACTCCCAGTTTTTGGTGGGGTTCGTGTTGCAGAGTCTTTAGTTTTCTTTGTTGTGTCGTGTGTTTTATTTTATTATTTGTTTGTGAGTCTTTTTCTTTATTAGCAATGGCGTTGTCGATTTATTTTCGATTTAGGAGTTCAAATGATCTTCTGGTATCTTTTTAATACATATTGGCCAATATAGATCGAAATTATAAATGTTTGATTTGTTCCACTTTAAATCTATTTTAATATTGGTCCTCTAGTACCGTAATGCAAGTCATTACCGGAAGTAATGGCTACGGTTGAAATGAATGTTAAAACTAGATATCATCTTGAGCTTATTTACTTCAATTTCACTTTCTGCAATTCTATATAGGAAGAAACTAAACTCATTCCATTTTGATGGTCTCAATCACCAATCCAAAAAGAATTATCTAAGGATATTGACAGGTAATGAACCTCTCTTACTTTTGGTATTTCTATTCCTAGATTCTAGCTATTCAAATCATTTCGATGACATTTTAGGATTCTGTTCACATTATAACACTGTATTAGAGAATGTATGGCCAACATGGGTTTGGATAAGGCCATTTTGTATTTGAGGATTTATGTTACTGTAATCTCTGAGTATTTGGATGTCAGAGTGAAAGTAGATGTCTTATTCTTCACCAGGTGTAGCACATATATACTTATTCGATAGATCTTGCATAAGATAATTATTTTTTTAAAGTGGTTAAGTATTTCATATATAGTTATGTTCATAAATATATCGATTTGGTGACACTTCAAAAGCAAATCAGATGTCACATAGTACCCAAATAACACTTTGAGAAGATGTCTCTCGTGATCATACAACAATTACTTCATTGTACTATTTGGTTCATTGCTCAAAGTTAAGATTTGGTGGTTTGTTTTGTTTTGCATGTACTCATGCATAGATGGTAGGACCACTATAGCTCGTATATGGACTGATTGTAAGGTGCGCATATCTGTTTGGCATGATAATATCTGACTTTGTCTTAATTTTTATCATTGATAATGCTAATTTTATGTGATACTTGTAGTAACCCCTTCATTTTAGATTATTTGGATTCTGATGTGGATCGGTTTGAATAAGAAAATGTTAAACTTTTAAGTCGTTTGATTTCAACAAAAATTGAATAGTAGGGTTTTTTGTTATGCTTATTTGCTTACGTTTGATCAATTTGATTTTCTAACTTTTAAATTACACAAAGAGTTACCTCCTTTCAATGTTTAAGCTTGTAAGCATGTCTTCTCTTTGGGGTGATATTTTATAGGAAAAAAGATGCATCACCAAAATTATCAAAAGTTTTATTCAAAGAGAAATAACTCACACACTCAAAATTATTTTATCTGTTGATATCAATTCTAACTACAAATTCACAAATCTAATCAAAATAACAGCCAAAAAACTTAGAATTACAATCCCATACACAACAATTACCAATTCATGCCTAATTTCATCCAAAAACTTTACTCAATATTATTATATTTTTTTAACAACAATAACCTGCAGTTAATTTCCACTAATACTGGACTAGCTCATTCACTACCTGGTGACAAATAAAACTCAATTACTATACAAAAATTTACCCACTTGCAGCGAATGTCAAAACATCATTTTTTTTTTAAAACTAAATAAAACTGCTCCTACCAAACACATATCAAACTGAATTCCTTTATTAAGCATGTTAAAGGACACTAGCTGTCAAAATCATTTCAACCGATATGACTCAAATACTCATATTTGCCTATTTATAAAAAAAACAATACTAAATAAAGGCAACAGTAGTATACCGCTGTTCAAAACTCGTAAATCTATGGACAAAAAAAAATCGGGGTAACAAACCAAAACTGAGGGAAACGCATTATATATAAGAGGAGAACAACGACACAACATTAAAATGTAACACATACACAAACAAACTAAGCATAAGCCAAGATCCGATGGGAATAACAAATATAACATCAAATCAAATACACGAAACGCATATCCAGGTTACAAAAAGTTTAAAATTGACAGCTAACAATGCATATAATATATTATGTAGATATATCAGAATTTCGTGTGTATTTTAGTCTAGACGACATCTATAAATTAACTATAGAGATGACCTCTGAAAACTAACATCACACGATATAAAAATAAACATTAATATAGATTGATAGCGACCTCGTATGTTTGATGTCGTGTTATAGGTTAAACAAATAAGTAGGATGTGGAATAAATAGTCTGGTTTTGGATACTGAGACAAGGGTTTTCTTATACACAAATTACTAATCCAGGATTTGTTATTTTCTGAGCCCATTATAATAGACTCTTACGTACAAAGCTTGATATCATATACTATTTTCATCTGAATATATTTTTTTTAGATACACAAATATCCAAACGTGTTATGAGGATAAACAAACATAATGATTTAATAACTTTTTAGTTCACACATTGTTTTCAATGAAATGGAATTTTAAGTGTACATTAAATATATTTAGACTCAGCTAGTTCCTTGTCTTATACCATTATTGGACTAGAAAAACTGTGTTCCAAAAGAATGGTATTGACACACATCTTTTTAAAATAGTTTTTATACACTCACTTCAGTCTGGGACTACTGTAGTCTCTAGTCTCAGCTTCAGTATATTATAAAATTATAAACCGAAACCAGCCTTTCCAAGCCAATAGAATAGTCCGAATTACCATACAGAGTCAATGAATGCACGCTTATAATCTATAAATAAAATTGAGAAAAGAAATGGTGAATGTGTCAAAGCGACAACAACCCGACCATAGAGTAGACAACAGCCGAAGGCCACCAAATTGAATGGGTCTTAAATGAAGCGAGAATTCCCGCACCCGTAGGATGCATATAATGGTTGAGACTAATGTTGAGACACAGTGTACGATCATATGTACGACAACCAAGTCGTTTAAGGAGGCTCGAGGGTATAAAAATTTCAGGAAAAAAATCAAACATTTGTTTTTTCATTACAAATTTAATGTGCTTCCTTTTGTAGTTGTTACTTTATCATATGGTACAAAAATTATTCAAAACAATCAATTCGTGTTGGCCCCAGATGACTTTTAAAATGTATCGTCATTGAAAAAGTTCCAAATTATCTCCCTTTGGTGGAAAAATGTCATTTTTTTTGCTTTAAAATTGAAATATCTTTTATTTCATCGGTGACCTATATTTTTAATATGATTTCCATATAAGCTGTACTTAAACTAAATTATTGTAAAATTTGAGCGATTTCTGTAATAAATTTCTTTTTCTTATTTCGATATTAACTTTATTTCTCCTATTACTTCAACAGAAAAACCCCACTTTTACAAAAATGTATGCTTCTTTCGAAGGCAGATTGTGAGCGCAAATGAACGGTGACCCCACTTTTTTATTTTATTTTTCTATTAACTATAAGATCAATTTAAGTTTGTTTATAGAAAAATATAGAGAAATCATATATAAATGATTTAGACCCGCGAACCCCCTTAATGCTCCCTTCACAAAGTTGAAAAAAGTTTTCTCTTCTCAAAAATGCTGTGTAGTTTATTATTATAGGGGCACTGTAGCTACGAGATATTTAAAAAATCAAAAATATGTTTTTTTGGGGTTCATCATTGATCTCTTAGCTAGAGAATCAGAGATAGATAATGTATGAATTGTTTGTGTGTATTATATATTTATTTAAAGGAAAGGAATGTCACAGTCACCATTTATGGTATGGAATGCATGTACATTTTTCACTTACCTGGTTTCTCCCAAAGATTTGTTGGACTGACACACATGTAGTACATTGTATGTACACAGACTGATCAATATAGAAGATAATTGATTGTATTTATGATTTTTTTCCAGAATCTTGTACAAAAATCCACAGATCCAATGTGTGAACATGTATCTGAGGTTGTGGAGTGCATTGCAGTTACAATACTTACAATGTAAGCATTTATAGATAATAATAAGATTGCGTTCATTGGCATATATATGATATACACAACAGCCTGGGTGGATTTTGTTTTTTCCACCGGCCCACCGTGAACAGCCCACCTGTGCCCACTCCAGCTATAATTTTTTTTTTTGTAAGAAATATTGATTATAATTGCTTATCTGATTTTTTCAATTGATTGTAAGTTTGCAAGTCTTTTGATTTAACAAGCTAGAAATTTTACCCACCCGGTGCCCACTCCCACTGTGGACGGGTAGACAAAGCAAAATCCACCTGAGCTGTAATGTAAGGTCTTGCTGTTAGGATGTGAATAATAAATTTATTAACATGTCAGATTAAGGTAAAATCCTAAGAATATCTTAAATTAATTGATGAATGACAATTTTGAGAAACCATACTTCCTTTTAATAAGCCTGTTTTAATACGGGGGTGGTTGTTTTTGAAATACCAAGATGCAAATTAAAGGGAGTGTTGTTCTTAATATATATTTTTTATTCTGTCTGTGCTGGGGTTAAAAAAAAGGTTGTCCCTAGGGGTGGAAACAGTTTTATATGGAATAACCATAATTTCATTAACATATTTTCTTTTACACAAGGACAAAGGTTAACTAAAAGTTATAAATTATCATATTCTGTTGAAATTATGTTCGAATTTCTAACATACATTATCAAAATATGTATATAAAATTGGCAAAGATACAAACATCTCAGTAACAACACAACATGATTATGAATCTGCAAGATTTATTATACCACCGACCGCGCATAAAAAAATATTGATTATGTTTAAACAAGGATATTTTTTAAGAACTGCTGTTATTCCTAAGTTGGGATAAAAAAAAACTATTTTATAATTTATGATTTTTTTTTTCAGAGACCGGAAACCAACACAAGACCAGCTGATGAGAGGGCAGAAAACCAAAACTTTGAATGCCATGTATACAACCAACACAAGACTAGAATTTGGAATAAAATTTCAAAAAATCAGAAACATACTATTATTTTATTATTGGTTCATGTACATAAGAAAAAAGAAGTCCTAACTTTTGGATAGGTCTTTCTCTGGTTGGTCAATAGAAAAAAGCAATAGTTAGTTTGATTGAATTTCAGTTATTTTCTTCATTTTGGGGTATTTTTAGAAGTGTGTATAAGTTGGTCGTGTGGTCTAGTGGGATATATAGCTGCTGTGCAGGCAATTTGGTGTCACGATATCATAGTAGCATGAGTTTGAATCTCGGCGAGGGAAGAACAAAAAATTTGTGAAAGCAAATTTACAGACCTTACATTTAGACGAGTTGTAAAAGTTGTGTAGAAATATATATTTGTAAACTACAGACTTTGGGAACTTTTCCAAACATTTTTCGTAGCCTGTTCTTGTGTAGGGAATCCAGCTGAATGATTCTACAGTAAATATTAAGGTATATGTGGTAGTGTTTTGTACTTCTGAATAATTCATTAAAAAATGTTTCCATTGTCAAAATGAAATCTACATTCTAGAATTTCCACCATCATATAGTGAAATTATTAGTCTAGGACACTGAAACCTGAAACATTTAGAAGTTGCAGCATGTACCAAAGTGTCATGTTGAAGGCTGTACATTTACCATAATTGCTAACATATTTAATATTTGATTTTAGGAAAGAGGGTTGTCTCATTGGCCATCATACAAAATCTCGCCTTTTGAATAGTATTATGTGTTAAATTTTTGAAGGAAAGTTGCTTTTGTTAAATGGAAATGTGTAAATCTTGTACTTCAGTATTGCAACAAATAAAACTAAGACTCTAACCTTAAAACTGTGTGAATCATGAATTGGACAAAATACATTTGATATTTACACCCGACTAAAAGGTAAAAAAACCCAACACTTTTGTGACTATATTGGAAACTGCTGGCAGTTTGGAAGTAAAGCATTTATCAACATTGTTGTCGTTTGTGTATGTAATTTATAGGTGTTTCTTGGTTTTTTTTTATATATATATATAGATTAGACTGTTGGTTTTCCTGTTTGAATGGTTTTACACAAGTTATTTTGGAGCCCTTTTTATCTTGTTGTTTGGTGTGAGTCAAGACTCCGTGTTGAAGGCCGTACCTTGACCGTTAATGGTTTACTTTTATAAATTATGATTTGGATGGAGAGTTGTCTTATTGGCACTCATACCACATCTTCCTATATCTATTGTGTCCATCTTTCCTACATTGAAAATTTTACAACTAAAAATACAGGTGAAAAGAAGAAAATATAGACCCTGTTTACTTCTTCAATGAAATTTTATTGCTCTTATCAATCAAATGAGGACAAGGGTTATTTACAGTTGAGTTGCAACGTTGTCACAACGTCCTATGAAGGTCATAAATTACGTCACAAATTACGTTGTGCCAACGTTGTGTGGATGGTTGTCAGCACGTGCCTTGGAGTTCACAAAATTACGTTGTACCGACGTAATTTCACTACGTTGTCACAACGATAGTATTACGTTGTCACGACGTAATGCCAACGTTGGATTGTTTACTGGGAATTCATTTGATTGACTAATTCGATCCACAAAAAAATCTTCTTTTACAGGCAAAATCGATGATTTACATATATTTCTTATCTATAATAAAAAAATAAACAGACCTAGAAAAATCCAATTGCACGAGTTCGCTTTGTCTATTTACATCTTTATTAAAGTTTACATTACGTATATGGTCATCGGATGTATTCGGAGGTCAACTCGGTAGTTAATTAGATGCTTATAGACTGAAATACACACAAAACGAAGCTACATATTCTCAAGGACTATACAAATTCTTGATATTCTCGATCCCAGTCATCCCATCATGCATGCCATGCCCGGTAAATTGTTTATTTTAGCTTTTTTATAATTCGTATAAATGTTTTATAATGTTATAAATCAAATATCAGACTTTAGAAGAAAAAACAGAGACGTATTATAATCTATTTTATGTCTCTGATAAAACGTAGTTCACGCATGCTGTTACTTCTGTTCACACACGTTGGCCTCTTGTTAATCATAGATTACAGTCATTAATCATGATTACACCACTTTCAACATTCGGGATGTTTCGAGTCTGATCGACATTGACCTTCGTTGCACGTAAACCGAATATACCGAATGTACGTAAACAACTTGGAGGACAGAAACCACATGCTTTACTCGGCTGTTTTTAATTGGTTACAACAAAACTGTAAATAGAACTGAAACTTGGGAAATACAAACATTACTTCAGTGTATTTGGATTGTTGTTGTCAATATTGTAGACCCACGTTGTATAAAAGGAATAAAAGCATTTGTTTTATGTCGGTACTGATGATGGTAGGCCATGCTTTATCTGTTCATATATTTCTTTTCACATTAACAGTTCCATGCATGCGTGACAACTTTCCATGCTCATGTATTACTTATCCAATACTTCCCTATATTTAGTGTGATGAAAATTCTTTTAATAGAAACTCCTATTTGGAATTGGTGGGATTAATTCCATGAATTAATTAATATCATTTAGCCTTTTAGGGTTTTCTATGACCGGTATATGAATTTGTATACACATGTACTTCTATGGATCATTGCTGGTAGATATATAGGACCTTTAGAAAAATAAGAATAAACCCTTATACCAATATGTATAAATACAGAATTGTGTCATATATGTGTGACAAAGGTGTAGCTGTGATTGTTAGGTGAGGGTACCCAAATTGCACCTATTTTGACAGTTTTTTCACCTATGCTTTTCATTTCAGATAATAGTTTCTTTTCTGTGTTTCTTCAGTAGGTGTATCCATATTTACTACATAGTTCTACCAATTTAACTTTGAATCCATACAGATTCATAGAAAAATTGGAACCAACATCCAAACGATCCATAATTCTATAATGAGGAGTATCAGAATTGCATTCACGCTTAAATTCACATGGGAAGTAATTGAATAATTGATGTTTTGTTTTATTTCTTTAAATATTAAAAACAATTTGAAAATAGTTCCATGCTTTCTATTCATTTTTTAGGAAATGGATGCATGTAACATATTTCGATGACTCATTTTTACAAAGATGACTTTTTGTGGACGTACAATGTATGGCAACGTTTCTGTAGAGTTTACTTTTTGAGTGAAAACTATATTTATTGACATCTACTGTGAGCTTTTTGTTTATGTTTATATAAGTTAAGTTATATTGAAAGACAGACATAATGTAAATGTCAAATCAGGAGTAAACAAATTGTTCAGTCTAAAAAAAACATGTAAGATTTCCTTTGCTATTTTGTATTATTGGGTGCAATTTGGGTTTTTCAGTTTATTTTTGTGTGTACATGTACATGATACATAATCATAAATTGTAATATGCTTGCATGGCTAACTCTATTTAGTTGGGTTAGTTTTTATCATACATTTCTCATCAATTTTCCAGAATTCAAAATTATTCCAGTTTCAAATAATTCCTTGTTTAAAGCAAATTTATTATAACAGAAAATGTAAGAAATGATCTACTGTGGATTCATTATTATTCGTTGGATACCAATTTTCGTGGGTTTCGTGGATACAGGTCAACCACAAATTCAAATGTTCAACGAATAACATATTTTCAATAGGCTTTGTATACATAGATTTGCAAAACCACGAAATCAAATATCCACGAATATGAACGTTTTCAGCAATCAACGAAAATTGATGCCCACGAAAATAAATGAATCCACAGTATATGATGAAATATTTGCTTGGATATTTTTATTCTGTGATGTAATATTACAGATCTATTCTAAGCTTACCTTGTCCTTCAATTGCCTTAAAGTCCATATTTTTGAAATGGATAATATATATATCACAATTACGTGTACTGGTTTATCAATTCAGGCAAGACAAATCACACTACAACAGTTAAAACTTGATTTTATTTTCAGCAAAATGGGTTGCAGTTAATAATGAAACAGAATACAAGAAAGAACCAACTGCTGGATGGTATTCCAAACGATAGGAATTTTAGTCTCTTTAAATTAATTTTTCACTTGTAAATATGTCTCTATCATCTTCTGCCAGTAGTGATGGGGAGATTATGCTTTTCCCTATATCATTGTTTGATGATGATGATTATGGCCGAGGAGGTGACGCATCGGATGAAAGGGAATCGGAAAGTGAGAATGAAGAAAAGCCAAAGGCTTTTATGACACTTCGTCAAAGACGATTATCAAGAGCGCTTTTAAGTGCACCAAGTATTACACTTGATATAAACAAGAACTTAAATGCTAGTAGAGCAAAAATCAATTGGTTAAGAGCAATTCGTAGAGCAAGAGATCAGTATGAACATGATCCATGGTCGAAGTTCCACATTGAACAAATTCAAACGGAAATGTGTATTAGACATAGATATAATCCACACAAGAAAATATGGAGTACAGATGAAGTCCAAGTCAAAATGCAAACAAAGGTAAATACTTGGAATTCATTTATATTTAACTTCAATACTGCAATTATATATTCTAACATTATAAGCATTCTGTTATTTCTTTAAATACAGTTGAAACAGGACCATTATCACTGAACTAGTATACATATTTGTTTAGGGGCCAGCTGAAGGACGCCTTAAGGTGCTGGAATTTCACGCTACATTGAAGACCCATTGATGGCCTTCGGCTGTTGTCTGCTCTATGGTTGGGTTGTTGTCGCTTTGACACATTCACTATTTCCATTCTCAATTTTATCTTAGACTAGTAGTTCTCTAATTTTTGCTGTTGAAACCACTTTAAGTAATTTTTCAGGTTTTGAAATTTATGCTTTTATATTTTTTTATTCACATCTACCAGTACTCTTTACAACTTACATGTTATGGTTACATTTTGAAACCAATACATTTACAATAAATAAAATAGTTTAATTTTGATATGGATTTGTATATAATTGGTTTCAAAGAGATACATTTTGTACATGTACATTGTATCGGTACTTTGAAATTTAAAAATCAAAAGCTTAGAATTTTTTTTAATTTTATGTTATAGGCATTTACAAGAGGGGCAATGAGACAGTGTTACAGAACGTAAGTTTCTATTCTGATACAATACATTACATATTCCCCCACAGTATTTTTGTTTTCTGTTACAATACATTAAATAGCATTGATCATATTTAATGTATTAATATTATGTATATAACATAATAAATGAATATGTGGGTCAATATGCCCCATTCATTTCAGGTTGGCTGTTATAGTAACATATCAATTTTTAGTCCATATAAATTTTAGGCCCATTAGGGATATTGTCTGTTCAACATGGACTTCATTTTCATTTTTCTGTGGTCAGGTTCATTTTCGGGAAAATTCTGCTTGTTAATTGGTTGAAAGATGTAGGTGTATTTATTTTAGACAAAACAAGTTTGATGTATGAGATGTACAGAAATTAAATGGTTTTAAAAAACTTTATTTGTTCACCTTAAAGACGTAAATTTTTATTTTTTTATAGACATGCTGTCATAAGCACAATTTTTTAGTGAACTTTATAAGAACATCCATCAATCATTTCCTACAGGTAGATGTAAATGTAAATGTTCAAGCATGGTAATATATTCAAGATTAAATAGTCAAATGAACAGGTCAAACATTTTAACACATAGATCAGTATGTAGAGTACTTGTTCTTCTTCATGCACTTACTTACTCATAAGTAAACATGTTGTTTTAAAGTTTTAACAGTGATTACCTAGTACTATAATAGAGTTCAGGTTGGCTGAAGTTTAATGAACAAACAAGTCCATAGGTTATTTACCTTTCTGCAGTGTTTGATCTACATATTGTTATCTTTTAAAATGCAGTTATATGTAAATTTATATACTTACTGTCCATTTTTCTGATTAGGACTTTTGAATGAAATTGAGTTAGGTTTCTATTTATAAACTTACAACTTTGCTAGGTTGGTATAAAATAAGACAGTGAAAACAAGTGATATACATGTAGGTTAAAAAAAATTATAGGCATATCAAAGAAATTTGGCATATGCAGGTACTTTCTATTTCTTTAAAATGTTTAAAATATTTTTTTTACATCTATGCGACCTACAAATAGGTCATGTTCACTATCAGCATGATAGATTGACCTATAAACTAGTTGGCATATATATGTCTCAGAAAATGACAATTATCTTTGTTTATTCTTACAGTGCATATGTTCTTGTGCTATAACATCCTTAAGCTTGATTTGTTAATTGGATGCATGTAGTTAAAGCAAAGCATAATGGCGTATACTTACAGATGGGTCATTGCAACCTTATTGTATACATGTACATGTATGACCTTGAGAAGTGAAAACTGAAAATCTAAGCTCAATGTTAATACAGAAGCAACTCATGATGTTTGTTGATTTGAAGTTATAATATGCTATTTGACTTTGGTTATATAGTACAAATGTATGGGCACCTGTCCACTGCTAAAGAAATTAACCGTTTCTAAATTTCTGTTAACTCTAATTGGGATCTTTTTGTCTTTTAAAGGGGCACTAGCTGCAAGATATCTAAAAATCTTAAGTAATTTTTTTTTGTTCAATCAATTATGAAAGTGAAATAGTGAAATGATAATTTGCTTTAAGCAGCCAAAATAGTTTAATTTTGTCATATTAAGCAAAGAAACATTGATAATTACTCATTCACTTGCAAGTGAATTAGTCGACCTCATTAAATCCCTATTCATGTGAACTTCAATTTAACCCCTAGCTAGAGATTGACAACACATGCATAATACGTGTACAGGTTATTTAAAGAAGAAAAAATGAAAGTGAAACTACAGTAAATCATTTGATTACTGATTCGATTTATATAAAATCATTTTTATACGGTTAAAACAATAATAAACATAATTTTTTAATCTATAAGATAAAACCAAACAGACCTATAAAAATTCAATTGCACGTGTTGGTTTAATCTATTCATATCGTTATTTCTGTTTACATCGCTTAAATGGTCATCTGAGGTCAAATCAATAGTTAATTATATGGCATCTGTTAGGAACCTACATATTATCTACTCCATGCTCTGTAAACTGTTTATTTTAGACTTTTGATAGTTTGGATAAATGTTTTACATTGTTATAAATCAAATATATGACAATTTCAGTCAAACTGGTGACTATGAATTTGACAGCTAGTGCCCCTTTAATTTACTAGTTTTTCAATGAAGAAAAAATTGCAAAGTAACCCCTGAATAATGTGATCTTTAAGAAAAAAATGAAGGACAAGAAGAACATAAAAACTAAAACAATAGAGAAATTTCTGTAAAATTTGAACTAGTTAAAAGTTTTAAAGATGTTGGTTTGTTTAGGTTTTGTTGTGTTGTTAGATTGCTGCCTCATTGAGGTATATCCCACATCTCCTGTTATCCATTCAATCTTAGATTCTGTGAAGTTAATTCTTATATTGCATGATAAAGTAACATTAGTTAGATTGAAGTGACAGGCAATCATTCTTTATAATTCAGGTATAAACAACTTTGTCCATTGCTTGTTAGCTCTAGGGAATCTAGAATGATTGATCCTGTATCACCTTCAATATAATATTGATTTGAGTTTATAAAATGTTGGTTAAATAGATGTAAACACTTTCGTATGTAATTGGAAATCAAGGTGTTTTTATTGTCAAATTTTGAATTTTCAAAAGTAATTGATTGGTGCCATTTTCTATGAATTGCTTTTATCATGAACTATTTCAAAACTGTTTTTTTCAAAGAAACCATGAAGATTTTAATGACAAAATTTGGCCTTCTTGGTTGATTGATTTATGTTTGTTTTGCATTGCCGAAGTGCTAAAAAGCTATATTGCAGAAAAAGGCATCCAAGGGATCTATTTTTGGTATTACCCATACCAACTAACAGACAAGATTGCTACTTCTATAAATAGAGTGCAACACGTTGAAGATGATGGTCTCAATATAACTGCTAATGCGAGCCACACTCTTTCAAAACCATACTTCAGAGTTATAACTGATGCCAAACCATCAGCAGAGGCAGGTGTGGTCAGTCTTACAAATGAAGAACATGTCTTAAGCAATTTATTGCACACCAATTTTGATAGTCTATTCTGAAATCATTGTGCAAAAAATGTTTCAATGGATTTTCCTAAGGATCTCTACATCTCTAAGAGCAACAACCTAACAAGGTGTTTGATGGGACAAATCTACATGTACTTGCATATATATCATCTGCATTACTGCACTATTTAAAGAAACTTTCTGAAAGTCAGAATGTACTTTCTGTGTTTACATTATGTGAAATGTAAACATTAAAACTCAGACTTTGTCACCAGATGTCTTTTCTTTTCCATAGATGATATTGATGGCTGCTAAGTTTTTTCCATTGACCTGAAATAGTAGTCAACATCTATAGCAATCTATTTTTATCCTGTATTGATTAACTGATAGTCATGCAAGGCATACTGCATTGTTGTAGGTATTAAAGAAGTCAATTACAATTCAAGGCCACTTAATAAACAATATAAGACATCACAACATTGTCTTATTATCAAAGAACAATCGGAGATATTTAATGAGAACTAATGAGATTTATTTATTGAATTAAACTGATAATGATATTATTACCCAGTAACAATACCTTATGTCTATTTTAGTTATAATCGATCATCAGCTTGATATGAATTTCCTATTAGCTATGTAAAACTAGATTGGAAATTGATTTCTCTGTTGTAACACTACATTTTTAATAATATGGAAAGCAATTTGATTTGACAGCCCTTAAATATTTTTTTTTAAATCGATCACGGTAATATTAATTTAATTTTATGAAAAGAGTCTGTACGGCCCAAAGTATATGCTACAGGCAAGTGTGATGTAAAATGCCCCCGAAGATATGGGGAGACCTGTTTATTCCAATTTTTTATTTCGAGTATGTATTTGGGTAAGAATAAAGTTATTTGGGCCCTGCTGATAATAGTGGCACATGGCCTATAGTAAAACGCTGGTGTTTGTGTGTATGTCCTAGTCAAATTATTCCTGCTCACTATTTACTTTCGAAGACATTGGAGTTGTGTAACTTAAATTGACATGATTATTGAACACTACAAGAAGGTGCATCTTATACAAGGAAGAAACTGTTCAGTGAAAGTCATGGTTAAAAAACTAATTTAAATTAGTCACCCCTGTGCATATGTATGTATATACCGGAAGATATCTATTTTTTAGCTCACCTGGCCCGAAGGGCCAAGTGAGCTTTTTCATCACTTGCGTCCGGCCGTCGTGATCCCTCGTCCGTCGTCGTGTCGTCCGTCGTCGTTAACTTTTACAAAAATCTTCTCCTCTGAAACTACTGGCCAAATTGAACCAAACTTGGCCACAATCATCTTTGGGGTATCTAGTTTTAAAAATGTGTGGCGTGACCCGGTCAACAAACAAGATGGCCGCACGGCTAAAAATAGAACAAGGGTAAAATGCAGTTTTTGGCTTATTACTCAAAAACCAAAGCATTTAGAGGAAATCAGGTCAAGATTTATCTGCCCTGAAATTTTCAAATGAATCGGTCAACCCGTTGTTGGGTTGCTGCCCCTGAATTGGTAATTTTGAGGAAATTTTGCTGTTTTTGGTTATTATCTTGAATATTATTATAGATAGAGATAAACTGTAAACAGCAATAATGTTCAGCAAAGTTAGATTTACAAATAAGTCAACATGACCGAAATGGTCAGTTGACCCCTTTAGGAGTTATTGCCCTTTATAGTCAATTTTTTACCATTTTTCATAAATCTAAGTAATCTTTTACAAAAATCTTCTCCTCTGAAACTACTGGGCCAAATTAATCCAAACTTGGCCATAATCATCTTTGGGGTATCTAGTTTAAAAAATGTGTGGCGTGACCCGGTCAACCAACCAAGATGGCCGCCATTGCTAAAAATAGAACATAGGGGTAAAATGCAGTTTTTGGCTTATAACTCAAAAACCAAAGCATTTAGAGGAAATCTGATGAGAGGTAAAATGTCAATCAGGTCAAGATCTATCTGCCCTGAAATTTTCAGATGAATCGGTCAACCCGTTGTTGGGTTGCTGCCCTGAATTGGTAATTTTGAGGAAATTTTGCCGTTTTTGGTTATTATCTTGAATATTATTATAGATAGAGATAAACTGTAAACGGCAATAATGTTCAGCAAAGTTAGATTTACAAATAAGTCAACATGACAGAAACGGTCAGTTCACCCCTTAAGGAGTTATTGCCCTTTATAGTCAATTTTTAACCATTTTTCATAAATCTAAGTAATCTTTTACAAAAATCTTCTCCTCTGAAATTACTGGGCCAAATTAATCCAAAGTTGGCCACAATCATCTTTGGGGTATCTAATTTAAAAAATGTGTGGCGTGACCCGGTCAACCAACCAAGATGGCCGCCACGGTTAAAAATGGAACATAGGGGTAAAATGCAGTTTTTGGCTTATAACTCAAAAACCAAAACATTTAGAGGAAATCTGATATGGGGTAAAAATGTTTATTAGGTCAAGATTTATCTGCCCTGAAATTTTCAAATGAATCGGTCAATCTGTTGTTGGGTTGCTGCCCCTGAATTGGTAATTTTGAGGAAATTTTCCTGTTTTTAGCTCACCTGACCTGAAAGGTCAAGTGAGCTTTTCTCATCACTTGGCGTCCGTCGTCCGTCGTCCTGCGTCCGTCGTCCGTCGTCTGTCGTCCGTCGTCCGTCGTCCGTAAACTTTTACAAAAATCTTCTCCTCTGAAACTACTAGGCCAAATTCTACCAAACTTGGCCACAATCATCCTTGGGGTATCTAGTTTAAAAAATGTGTGGCGTGACCCGTCAAACCAACCAAGATGGCCGCCATGGCTAAAAATAGAACATAGGGGTAAAATGCAGTTTTTGGCTTATAACTCAAAAACCAAAGCATTTAGAGCAAATCTGACATGGGGTAAAATGGTTGATCAGGTGAAGATCTATCTGCCTTGAAATTTTCAGACGAATAGGACAACCTGTTGTTGGGTTGCTGCCTGTGAAATGGTTATTTTAAGGAAATTTTGCAGTTTTTGGTTTTATCTTGAATACTATTATAGATAGAGATAAACTGTAAACAACAATAATGTTCAGCAAAGTAAGACCTACAAATAAGTCAACATGACCAAAATTGTCAGTTGACCCCTTAAGGAGTTATTGCCCTTTATAGTCAATTTTTAACAACTTTTCGTCATTTTTTGTAACTTTTCTAAAAATCTTCTTCTCCAAAACTACTTTGCCAAATTTAACCAAACTTGGCCACAAATTATAATCATTGTGGTTTATAGTTTAAAAAATGTTTCCGATGACCCAGCCTGCCAAACAAAATGGCCGACATGGCTAAAATTAGAACATAGTGGTAAAATGCAGTTTTTGCTTTATATCTTTGAAACTAAGACATTTAGGGCAAATCTTTCAAGATTTAAATGTCCATGAGAATAAGATATATCCCCTCACAAATTTTGAGTTGAATCAGACAACCTGTTGTTGGGTTGCTGCCCTAAAATTGGTGATTTTAAGGAAATTTTGCAGTTTTTGGTTATTATCTTGAATACTATTATAGATAGAGATAAACTGTAAACAGCAATAATGTTCAGCAAAGTAAGATCTACAAATAAGTCAGCATGATCAAAATTGTTAGAGGACCCCTTAAGGAGTTATTGCCCTTTATAGTCAATATTGAACAACTTTTCGTCATTTTTGTAACTTGTATAAAAATCTTTTCTAAAACGACTTGGCCAAATTTAACCAAACTTGGCCACAATCATAATACTAGGGTATCTATTTTAAAAAAAGTGTCTAATGACCCTGCCTACCAACGAAGATGGCCGACATAAGTAAACACATTAACAGGTGAGCGACACAGGCTCTTGAGAGCCTCTAGTTGGTTATTATCTTGAATATTGTTATAGATAGAGATAAACTGTAAACAGCAAAAATGTTCATCAAAGTAAGATTTACAAATAAGTCAACATGACCGAAATAGTCAGTTGACCCCTTTAGGAGTTATTGCCCTTTATAGTCAATTTTTAACCACTTTTCGTAAATCTTAGTTATCTTTTACAAAAATCTTCTCCTCTGAAACTACTGGGCCAAATTAATTGAAACTTGGCCACAATCATCTTTGAGGTACCTTGTTTGAAAAATGTGTCCGATGACCTGGCCATCCAACCAAGATGGCCACCACGGCTAAAAATAGAACAGGGGTAAAATGTAGTTTTTGGCTTATAACTCTGAAACCAAATCATTTAGAGCAAATCTGACAAGGAGTTAAATTGTTAATCAAGTCAATATATATCTGCCCTGAAATATTCAAATGAATTGGACAACCGGTTGTTGGGTTGCTGCCCTCCAATTGGTAATTTTTAAAGAAATTTTGCTGTTTTTGGTTATTATCTTGAATACTATTATAGATAGCAATAAACTGTAAACAGCGATAATTTTCATCAAAGTAAGATCTACAAATAAGTCAACATGACCTAAATGGTCAATTGACCCCTTAAGGAGTTATTGCCCTTTATAGTCAAATTTTAACAATTTTCATTAATTTTGTAAATTTATGTAAATTTTTACCAAATATATTTCTCTGTTACTAATGGACAAAGTTCATTATAGATATAATTGTAAGAAGCAAGAACGTTCAGTAAAGTAAGAACTTCAAACACATCACCATCACCAAAATACAATTTTGTCATGAATCCATTTGTGTCCTTTGTTTAATATGCACATAGACCAAGGTGAGCGACACAGGCTCTTTAGAGCCTCTAGTTTTGTTCTCTAACTTTTAATTTCCTTGGAGGTTGGTGGGTAATGAAAACTTGACATGGTTGTTAATCGCTACTAGAAGGTGTGTCTCATACAAGGAAGAACACTGTACAGTGAAATTCATTGTTTAAAATACTTAAAATAGTCTTCCCTGTGCATATTTACAAAAATCATTTCAGCTCTTGTAGTTTCGGGATGAATTAGGGGTGTTTTAGATAAATTCTGCCTCCCTTGGATTTAAAAAGACTAGACATAGACAGTATGACATTTATAGTCTCCAAAATAAAGAACCTCAGTTTTTTAGCAGTAGTTTTTTTTTACGGAGAATAAAGTTATTCAGATTATTTGTATAACATATTTATATAGTCTTTTTCTTATCAGAGACATAGGTCATATATATATATATATTGATATAGGTCATGTTGGTTAATACATTTATTGATATATACACATGTCAATATACCTGTGATGGTAAACATGTTGATCAGCATGTTTACTGAGGTCAGAAACGGAGTAAGCCTACAATAATGTGTTTGTTTACCTGCAAATATTTACATAATTTTCCCTAGCAGGCACATCTGCAGTAATGTATTTGTTTACCTGCAGAAACTTATATAACTAGTACATAGCAGGCACATCTTCAATAGTCATTACTAATGAAAAGTGAGATATGATTGCTTTTTGCATTATTCATCAAGAAAGTTCACAACTAATATAATGTTGTTTGATGCCATAAATGAAATTATTAGAACGTGTAATATAAAACTACTTTAGCATAAAAATCCTTTACCCTTTTAAATGTCACATTGAGGACTGCATAATAATTTTCATTTTAAGGTGATTATTTAGACTTAGTATTATTGGTAAAGAATTGTCTGCTTTTGTGATGGTTAAATCTTCATTTAGTTTGGTTAATACTTAGTCTCATCCTTTTTTCTGCTCATAACTTGGCTGGTTGCTTTATTGATTGACAATAGTCCAAGGACAGTGTACATGTCTTATAGATTGTTTTTCTGCCATAATGAATATGCAGGAAAATTATTTTATGTTTGATGCTGTGAAAAAACTTTTCAAAGAAACAAGACTTATAATTTTGTATGCCAGACATGCATTTAGTCTACAAAAGACTCATTAGCGAGGCTTAAGTAAAAAAAATCAAAAGAACAAATAAAGTATGAAGTTGTAGAGCATTGAAAACTTAAATGTCAATAGCAGGTAGTAAGTGTTTTATTTACAATCCAACTTGCTTACCAATTGCATGTTTTATATAAATTTGTTGAAATTGAACAATCAATAACCTTCGAAATGCATAATAAATATGAATCCTTTCATGTTTGAATAATGAAGTAAAATGTTGTGTTAAATATCATATACATTTAATGTGAAATAGATTTTGTCATACTTTTAAATAGCTATGAATCGATGAACGTTTTAATTAAACTAAATTTAAGAAGATTATGTTTTAACATCATTGTTTATTGATGTAATATAAACCCTATAAGGAGCTTTCTTTAATAGAGTTAAATTTTCTGTGCCATATTTATTTTTAGTTAGAAAATGTGTTAAACATACACTCAGTACATATATAAGTATAGATAAAATGACAGGAAGACACTAAACATTTGAACTCAGAAGATGGGACTGAGAGATTGTTTGATTTGTCCTTTCTATTTTAATAAATTAATACATTTTTAGTGGTCTTCTGATCATAAGTGATTATGTAATTATTTCAAGAGACACATGTTATCAACAAAGCATACTTCAAGACTAAGGCTACATCCGGAGTATTAAAAACTCTTTCATGCCCCATAGTAACAATATGTTTTGAGGTCTGATCTGGTCTATACATTCTTTAGTTCGGTCCTGTATCCGGTTAAAATTTTATTTATAAGTTTGTCTTCCATAATGTTGTGGTCACATCAACTTGAAACTTAGTACAAAACGATTGTGCTGATGTGCATGTCTTCGTCAGCTCAGTCATGTAATAATAAAGGTAATATAATGAAAGTTCTGATGCATGCTTGTTATTCTTGTGTTATTACATAATGTGATGTATTATCCATACTACGCAGTACATAGATGTAACATCTTGTAACTTAGTCATTTCTAATAAAGCTTTAAGTGTACTTTGTTTAGAGACTGAACAAGATTAAAAATTGCTATATCAATTGACTGAATTATTTTATAGGTGACTCATTACTTGTTAATTTATGGAGCAGCTTGTGCAAGAATACAAGTCCAGACTTTTCTATTTTCTGAAGAAAATGAAATTGGGTCTCTAACCGGGTTTATTATTCACCAAACATTACAAAAACAGAATTGGGGTATCCAACAATTTATAAAAGGGGGGGGGGTTCAAACTTTATGTCAACATTCAAAAGCATTGATCAACAGAAAAAGGGGAATTCCAACCCCATCAACATTCCTCTTGGATACTGATTTCAATTTTTTTTTATCATATTTACAAATGGGCATATTTTAATCAATACAAATAATGACAATACCATACAAGACAATATTAACAAACATAGGATGCATATAATAACAAGGAGATGTGGTATGATTACCAATGAGACAACTATACAGCAAAGTTCAAATGTAAGCAATTATAGTTAACAATACAACCTTCAAAGTTGAGAAAAAAACATACGGTGTAAGTAAAATATATACATGAATAAAACAGTGTCCTGTGAGGATTAATAAAATAAGGCTAGGGATAGCTTGAAAACCAGCATAACAAGTTGACTGAGCAGCTCAAACAACTTTATAGGAAAAAAAGGTTATAAATAGTCCTGAATGTCAGGTTAATACTTGAAATAGTGCAGAAAGGATGTGTGGCTCTTGACATCAAATAAAATTACTTTCACCACTTTCTTTTATGTAATGAAATTTACGATAAACTTTTTCTGATTATTATGTTTAACTTTTTCTACCTTTGATTTCTGGAAATAAAAAACTGAATTATGATTAAGAAATCTTTTGTGTCTTCAGGAAGAAGTTGTCCAAGTTTTCTTCAGCCCATTCACAAGACTGGAACCATGCCTTGAACTATGTATCCAAACGTTACATAGAGGAGGTTGATAGAGATGTGTATTTCCAAGATGTCAAGTTACAGATGGATGCTAAAATTTGGGCAGAGGAATACAATAGACATAATCCACCTAAAAAGGTTAGAGAAATTAAGTCCAAACCAGTGATTCCATCCATGAATAAATTATTGTTAATCCCATCCCACCACCTTTTATTGAGCAAATTAGAATTTTGGACATAATCTATTGTTACTTACCGATGCAAGTAAGTAAGAATGCTGCTCCTTTGACCTGAAAGACTCTATGGAAGTTCTATGGAAGTCAGCATTGTGCATGAAGCATCTTCTATGTTATGTTCAGAAATTATTATTATCGCTATTTCACAAATTTTCCTTTGATCTTGCTGACTGATAATTTCCATTCTCAGCAGAATCATGTGATATGAAAATTATCGCTTGAAATTAAGTTGGCACGTGGTGTTGCTAATGAAATTGACAACGTTATCTCAACGAGATTGATTTTCTTGCTTGAGCCGGTTACAGCGAATGTGAGAAAAGTAATCAAGTTGAGATGACCAATGATAATCTGTTTATTGCTATTTTACCTATGACGACGTCAATTTCATGTCAATTTCAATAATAATGCCATGTGGCTCCTTAGTTTCTAGCGATAAATTTCCATCTCAAGCAAGTAGCATGATATGAAAAGTTATCACAAAAAAAGATCAAAGGAAAATGCACAAAATAGCGATAATCTATAATTATCCAAGTTTGTTATACATTTGTATATAAACATGATAATTGACTAAACTGAGCTGCAACCTATAGCATAAATTTCTTAAAAAATAATGTTTAAAAAATGGAAAGAATTTCAACTTTAATACTTGGACCAATAAATTGTTTAAAAAATGTGAAATAAAACAACTGTTTAACCATTTCAGGTTGATATGATGCAAATGTACATTTTGGAGTTCAAGAATAGGAAAGGATCACCTCTATACCATCTGGAACATTATATTGAAGGCAATTATGTCAAGTATAATTCCAACTCTGGATTTGTAGAAGATTCATTAAGATACACTCCTCAGGTGATTATAAAGTATTACCTTGTACAAATTATTACTTTGTTAATGATTTTCTTAGCATATTGACATGGATAGAGAAATTCCTGATTAATAGAATATTTATTGTCCATATTAGGTCAATATGAAGGAAAAACAGGTCAATATGATTAAAAACATTCACGACATGTGTGAGCCAAGGCTTTGTGTTGAAGACCTACCTATAAGGGTTTACTTTTACAAATTGTTACTTGGATGGAGGGTTTCATTGGCAATCATACCACATCTTCTAATATTTAACTTATAACTGAAAAGAATAAAAATAAAGAATTTTTGACACTTTTCAAAGTATTTTTAATATCTATGTATTTTCATAACAAGTGTTTATACCCAGAGCATATGTTGCAAAATCAGTACATATATTCCTTTATTGATTTATCATAAGTGTAATAAACTTTATATTACATATATTAATGTATGTTAAATATTAATAATAAAAACAAAACCCAATGTCATTGATTTATATGATTCAACGCAGCATTTTATAACGTGATCTAACAATCTGTTGCAGGCCTTGAGTCATTTTACATTTGAGAGATCTGACCACCAGCTTATTGTTGTTGATATCCAGGGAGTTGGTGACCTATATACTGACCCCCAGATTCATACTATTGACGGCACAGAGTATAACGAGGGTAACTTGGGAGCTAAAGGCATTGCTCTATTTTTCCATTCACATGTCTGTAATGAGATCTGCCACAGCTTGAGTCTTACTGAGTTTGATTTGTCACCAATAGAATTACAGAATCATCAAGATTTTCTTAGAAAACAGGTTAATAGCATTACTATAACATTGTGCCAGACTTATGATGTCTATATCAAAATAATCAAAACACAAAGAGAAAATTATTATAATCTGCTTTGATGTATTGCACTCAAGAACATTTCACATACATTTGAATTTGAGTTCAATTCTCTTTGTCTTTGCTTTTCTCACAGTGCCAATTACTCATCTCTTTCTAGTCTGTAAGTCTTTCAGTTTTACAAGGCACATGGTGTGAGGACAATATCTTATAATATAACTCTGATAAAATACACAACAGCTTTGTAGTTTGACATTTACTAGTTAACAAGAAAAAGATAAGGTGAGGTCGCCATGTGATGTCGACCTTAGATACAATGTGACTTCCGATACGTTGCGGGTCCCATGGTCTTCTCGACACATGTATGTGCTCCCAAAGACAAATCCATTACATTATAGACCTGAAATATAACTGAAAAGGTTAAACGAGACAGATTTGTAAATGTATAAGTTCTTCTTGTTTAAGAACCCCTATATATTTAACGGTATATTTCTATTGTATAATTGTGTACATTTTGAAAGATAAGATATTGTTTATGCTCAAACATTACAATATGAATTATTTGGGCAATGTGCTTTTTACCATTAAATGAGTATGCAAGTTAGAGTAGAGGTTAAACTAAGAATCATAATTTTCCACCGATATGCCTATCAAATGACCCTTAAGAATAATCAAACAAATTGTTTCCCTGTGTAATTTTAAAAGTTCTTACAAGATGATATGAATACAACATGCTTTATTTATTTTCTTTTTAACAATATCATTTGTAATGTTTTCTTCAAAGTTATAATTTTAACATTTAAATTTTTGGCTCATGATGTCACAGATCTTAAAACTGGATTTCTCCACAATTAATGTTTTTTCAAAATCTTGAAAATCTAATTTGTACATTGTTATCTTATGCTTTTCAAGTATATTGCTCGGATAAGTTTATGAGCAGCTTGTCGCGTAGCTAAATAGTGGCAGACATTGCTTACTTATGAAACCCCACATGTTGTAGGGATAAATGGATGTAATATTTGTTTACGTTTCTCTCTGTTCATGTCAACTTTGAATTTTTGCTATATTGCTGATTGCTATTTCGTTTAGATTAAACATAGTTGATGTACAATTTCTTGTATATTCACCTTTCTTCCTTCATTTTTAATGATGGGAAATTAGCAATTTTTTTTAAGCAATGATGTGTATGAGTAACCAATATTCATTTGCTATACACTTCCAGCAACCCCAAGCTAGCTGATATGCTGTAAAGAAAGGAATTTTTGTGCTTATAATCCAGCAGTTCTTGTCAAAATTTTAAATAGCTTATGTGCTTTTTAAGGATGCTTACTTTTTAGTATGTTTTTGATACAAATTAGAGACTTCCCTCAATGTTTCTATTTATCTTTGTTCTTGATTGAGTTTTCATTAGAAAGAAAAAGGTATTTCCATGGTTTCAGGCAATAACATAGTTCATGACCTCTGTTTGCTACAGAAGTGGAATCATCTTTGCATGATTTTTTAAAGCCATAAACTGCAAATAACAATGGGTTGCAAAAAGGGAGATAGCAAAACAGAACCTGATAAATACAGAAAATTCACAAAGACCAAAGGCAATTTAAAGAGCACTTGCACCTATGAATCAAAAACTGTCAAAGGTACAATCATTATATTCTTGACTGAGTACAGGCATTTTAAAGTAGAAATATGACAGGTTAAATTAGGTTTAAAAAAAAATAATTCTTTTTTGTATATAAAAATTATGGGTAAAGTACACAGAAAAAGTATTGACAATGGATAAAACAACAACAGTGTTAAAAAAACAACAAGAACACTATGAACAAAAAAGTGCTTCTAGTTGTTACTTGGCAAAGCATTGATTTAATATGTTTACTGTAACTTTTCTTTTTTGTAAAGATACCTTACATGCTGTCAAATGCTTTTCCACTTCCTGGCATCCACTAAAACTGCTTACTGGTCATCACCTGTTTGTCTAAATATTGTAAATCAATTTTAAAAATAATGATGATGTTTGGGTAAATAAAAAAACTAAATGCCTGTCTCCCTATTACAGCTAATACATTAATGCTAGCAAGACAAATCTTTGTTTGACTTGCTTGCTTTGCTTGTATCAATGTTTGTTCAAGCATGGCAATTAAGATAGCTAGGGCTTCAGCTTGTATACATCATACTTAAATTTTATTGGACGTTATGTTTGAAGTTAAGGACAGTCACACTAAATTTTAAAACATAAATGGAAGCCAAAAAATTGTATTTGTTTTTTTTCTCGAAGATATGCATTTTTTTATCATCCAACTGAAAAGACTGTCGTCAAGTACTTTTAGTAAAAAAAAGCTATTCGAACACACCTACTCTGATTTAGTGATTCGAGTGATACATTACATAGTTATTTCATTTGACCCATATATTTCATCTTTTAGTACTGAGATTTTTTTATGTTATAACGTCAACCTGTAGCTTTGCTATATAAAAATGATAGAATCTGAAGCGAGATGATGTATCAAATATTCTTTCTTTGTACGTTTTCAACACAAAATATTCATCTCAAACACACCCTAATAAAGAAGGTGCATTTGATTTTTGTCGAGCCTGCAACTTTTGTTGCAGAAAGCTCGACATAGGTATAATGATCCGCCGGCGGCGGCAACGGCGGCGGCGGCGGTGTTAGCTCACTTCTTGAAAGCTTTATATTTTAGAAGGTAGAAGACCTGGATGCTTCATACTTTGTATATAGATGCCTCATGTTACGAACTTTCCGTCAGTCACATGTCCAATGTCCTTGACCTCATTTTCATGGTTCAGTGACTACTTGAAAAAAAAGTTGAGATTTTTTGTAATGTTAAATTCTCTCTTATTATTAGTAATTGGATAACTATATTTGTTATGTGCGTACTTTGCAAGGTCCTTATGCACGTCAGACAGTTTTCACTTGACCTCGACCTCATTTCATGGATCAGTGAACAAGGTTAAGTTTTGGTGGTCAAGTCCATATCTCAGATACTATAAGCAATAGGTCTAGTATATTCGGTGTATGGAAGGACTGTAAGGTGTACATGTCCAACTGGCAGGTGTCATCTGACCTTGACCTCATTTTCATGGTTGAGTGGTTATAGTTAAGTTTTTGTGTTTTGGTCTCTTTTTCTAATACTATATGCAATAGGTGTATTATATTTGGTGTATGGAATGATTTTAAGGTGTACATGTCTAGCTGACAGGTGTCATCTGACCTTGACCTCATTTTTATGGTCCAGTGGTCAAAGTTAAGTTTTTGAGTTTTTGTCTATTTTTCTAATACTTTATGCATTAGGTCAACTATATTTGGTTTAAGGAAATATTTTATGACCTATATATCTGTTAAGCAGGTTTTATTTGACCTTGACCTGATTTTCACGGTCCATTGCTAAGTGTTTGTGTTTTGGTCTGTTTTTCTTAATTTATTAGCAATAAGTCAACTTTATTTGTGTATTGAAGAATTGTTAGCTGTACATGTCTGCCTGACATGGTTCATCTAACCTTGACCTCATTTTCATGGTTCAGTGATCAATGTTGCGTTTTCTTGGTTAATGTTGAGTTTATGTGACAGTTGTAATAAAGCTTTATATTTAGGTCTATCAACATATTAACAATGATTAGTAAAGAAGGCGAGACATTTCAGCGTGTGCACTCTTGTCTAATAAAAGGGATAAATTAATTAGGGGGGGGGGGAGATGACTTAATTATTTTATTTATTATGTCTATTGTTATTGAATATTGCGCACTTTGGATTAATGTTTGCTTGTAAACCTTCAAACTGATTATTCTTTGTTTATAGAGGAGGCGATAAGTGCTTTCTGTTATGTTTACTTTAATAAGATTTTTTTTTAAAGTGAATAAAAACAAATAGAATAACAATTTTCTTCGCAAATACGAGTGTTTTATTGTAAAAAAATCAACCATTTGCATAAGTTTTTAATTTATCTTTTACATAGTTAAGCAGAACAGTTAGATATCAAGTCGACGACATAAAAGCACTTGACGACAGTCTTTTCAGTTGGATGATGAAAATGCATATCTTCGAGAAAAAAACAAATACATTTTTTTGGCTTCCATTTCTACGATTGCGCTTTATATTGTCATCCTGTGATGTTTTAAAATTTAGTTTCCTTAACTTCAAACAAAACCGTCCAATAGAATTTAAGTATGATGTATACAAAGCTGAAGCCCCGCCTATCTTAATTGCCATGCTTGAGCAAACATTGATACAAGCAAAGCAAGCAAGCCAAACGAAGATTTGTCTTGCTAGCATTAATGTATTAGCTGTAAAAGCTAATGAGGTTTGCAGGTACATATTTAACAATGGTGCCAAACTTTAAAAAAAATCAGATTAGGGATGAATTATTTAACTAGCAGGGGTGCCATGTTTTTTTTAGAGGAAGACATTTTTTTTCATGAATAAAAAAACCACCAATAAATGGACAGACTTGAACTGTTTCTTAAAATAACATTGTTTGAGACACTGATTATTCTAATATAACTAACTTTATTATAGAAATCAATGTTAATTATCGTGAAACTCTGGCTATTCACTCACTAACTAATTCAAGTCCTGTGTTTATTGTATATGAATGTGTGATTAATTTTCTTATAATTTTGTAGAGAAAATCCTTCATGATGACGCGAGTAAGAGGAACAGAGGAACACTGTCATTCATTGTCAAGGTCACCAGGGGACATGAGTGTTGACATCACTGAGTTCCTAAGGCAACGATCAACATCGTCTCACATCAGTGATTCTGCTGTTGATAGTCCTAGTCCAGGATTTGATGATGACCCAATGTCAATAGATAGTCCAGTCAACATGTCCAATCCTGGCAATGTTAGATTTAGATGCATGAGTGAATCAGATAGTCAGTCATCCATAACAGCTGATGTAAGCTTTTGAGTTTAAACAATCAGCTCTTTTTTTTTTCTTTTTTTTTTTTGGTATTTTTTTATATGTATTAAGTTACAGTCATTTCTTTTGTTATGTTAGCTTTAAACCTTTTTGTAGTCCCATAAAGTTAAGATGTTCAGATATTCTGCTTCCCTGAAAATTTTTCGTTTTACATGATTTATTGGATAAACTTTTGTTTGCGTACTGCTACAAGAAAGAGCCAGATTATAATTGTCAAAACAAAACTGCACTACAAAGATTGTATCAGGGAGAATAATAAAAGGATGGGATTTTGTTTTTTAGCAATTCATATTCTTCCACAATCCAATTTTCATTCATGGAGTTACTCCTTGCTGCAATCTTTATATGAGCTGTATCAGATACAAATAGCCCTTAAGGGGGCTCCTGGGTATAAAGGATTTTTTTTTTCTAATATAGGATTTCGCTATATTTTTTCATAAATGAACTTTATCCTATACTTAAAAGAAAAATGAAATAAAAAAGTGGGGTCACCGTTCATTTAATCTAAAATCTGCCTCTGGAAGAAGCATACATTTTTGTTAATGTCATTTTTTCTGTTGAACTAATAGGAGAAAAAGAGGAAATATCGAAATAAAAAAATAACCTAATATAAGAAATCGCTTAAATTTTACAATTATTTAGTTTATGTACAGCTTATTTGAAAACAATAATAAAAAATGTAGGTCACCGATGAGTTAAAAAAGATATTTCAAATTTAAGGCAAAAAAATGGCATTTTTGCACCAAAGGGAGATAATTTGGAGCTTTTTCGATTTTTAAAGTCATCTAGGACCAAACCAAATGATTTTTTGGTTGTTTTTTTTGGTACCATATCATAAAGTAACAACTAATAGTGTAAAAAATAAAATTTGTAATGAAAAAATAAAGGTTTAATTTTTTGCTAAAATTTTTGTACCCACGAGCCACCTTAAGCCAATGATTATTGATAAATCAGTTTGCTGGTAAAAAATCTCTACGGAAAGTCAGTAGCTGTTTGTAAATTGAGTTCATAAAACATATTAAAGAACCTTACAAATCAGACTAAATTCATCTTTTATTCAAATTTTCATGTTTTAAAATCAATGGAAGTCTTGTACATGTATGCATGCACTTTGCATAAGGTATATCTATTAGAGACAGCTCATATATCTCTTACTCACTAGTGCACATGTATTTAGAACATTTGTTTTGACTTCAAGGTTGCTAAAAACATATATCTGGGTCTTACCAATATATATCTGGATGTTTTAAAGGAGAATTCAGTATCTAAGCAACAGGATTTACACAAACAAAAGGTAATAGAGAAAGAATGAATTTTTGCATCTGTATCAACTTCTGTGTACAACTGAACTTTGACAATGAAAGGCATTTGTTAAATTTTTTATGATTTTTTAAATAACGTAAATTCAGAAATTATTGCGTGCATTTATAATTAAATTTTGTCATTCTAGACTAATATGCAATTTTAATGTTTGCGATATTGAGAAAAATCCTATTAAAGTCATATATTCTTAATTTTAAAATGCGAGTATAAATTACTGCGATTTTAACCCTGTCGCTTTATTTGCAATAATAAAAACATAGCAATCATTTCTGAATTTATATTTACAGTACACAAATTTTAATTCATGAATTAAAAGTTTTAGATTCAAATGTTTAACAATTTTGCAGTTTATATTGGTGATTGCTGCAATTTTGTATTTTAAATCTGGCATAGAAAACATTATCGTAGTTATTAGTTTATTTGAATATTTTTGGTAGAAATACACAAAATTGTGTCAAAGTTCAGGTGTAGTCTTCTTCCTAAAAGAATTTCTATTGATTTCCTGACTGCTTGCATTATTCACATCATATCTTTATGTTTAAATCCTAATTTAAAAAAAATCACGATTTATTATTTAGATAAAATAAGAACACCTACTTACATACATTACTGCATAAACTAATATTGATTGAGATGTTTTAGTTTTTGTAACTTTATTTTCACATTTTACAGGATTATCAATTTTCTCTCACCATTGTTTTCTTACTAATTTGTTTTTGGTCCTGAAAATAAGTGCACTTATGGATAGAGTTAGAAAATTAAAAAAAAATCCCTTGTTTAGGCATTCAGTAACTTAGATTTACGTAAAAAATGTAAAAGGTATTGTTATCAACAGTTTTAATATCCCAAAATTTAAATTACTACCAAATAAAAATTCCAAGATGAAATTATGATAAAAATGTTTGAATTATCAAAGACTCTTTTGATTTTTTCTAAAAACATGTATACCGTATAATGGCAACTTTTTACAAAAAAAAACCAATAACATTGTGTATTACATGTTAGTGGTGTTTTTGTAACATTTCAAAATTAAACTTTTACACTGAGTGCCTAGCTATAAAGATCATGTTCTTCTGGTATAAAAATTGAGTTAGAAAGTATCTTTGAACTTTGTTGTGATATGTGGGAAGAATATGAAGATTCATTGATCTTTTCATTAGTACATTTCCGTACATTATTAAAAAACACAGTTACACTCATGTCAAACTGAAGGAGTGAAACTAAATCTTTCACTTCCTTGACAAAAAATTGTAATAAATGTATATTTAAATTTAACATAATATTTGTATCCTTAAAATCTTTAAATAATTGCATAACATGTATAAGGTATCCTGTTACATAGATAGCTAGATATACTGGGTATTAGATTTGTCTGGTTATGTGTTACACTGTAAATGTTGGTTGAAAGTTAGTGTGTTCCTGTACCATTCAACAGCCAAGCTCAATGCTAAAATCTAACATATAATTATAATGTAATTATATCTCTACATATGTAAGGATGATTCTAATATGGCTACCTATATATTATTAACTAGTATAATTACAGTATATTTACTTTTAGCACAAATGTATTTTAAAATACAAAATTGGCTATTCTGCTTAACCCCACCTTATTCATACATCCAGGTAAACACAGGTTGGGAATTAAAACCCACGTTTTACGTAAGCCAAGCTTTAAATATAATATGATTGTCTCTGCTATAATGACAAATTAACAAATCAGTCCTTATTATTTCGGTGTAAAAAGAATATTTGGCTAAATAATGTTGTGGTCTTTGGCAACTGAACTCAGTGACGTCATATGTATGTTTTTGACATCAAATGATAACACTGGGCATTTTCAGGCATCTTGTAAATCTCAGATTGTAAAAAATAGATGGAAAAAAATGGTAGTTTTTTTTAATTATTATTGAAAAACACAAAAGGTGGTACAACAGAACAGCCAAATTTTTTGTATGTATAGAGTTTTCATGGTTGACAAAATTTAACTGTATTTGACCTATAAAAATCAATCCTTACTCTGAAAAAAAAAGATACATGTATATGACTTATTTAATTCATTCTTTAGATAGGTTTGTTGGATGGTAAGGTGCATGACTGAATTGTTGGTTGTAATAGTTGGGCATAGACCTTAGTTGTAGAATGTAAATTACTATTATGTCTATTAACTTAAGTTGTCTCTTTAAAAAAATTTTTCAATAATAATGTGTAAAATATATACACTTTTACTGTTAAATTTTTTTACACATTAAATGTCCCAACTTTTTTTTAATTGTGATAAGCTTAGCAGGAAAAGGTTTTTAAGGTCTATGCCAATGCATTGAGAACATCAGTTGTGTAATTTGGTAACTGTACTGTTGGAATGATGCATCCATTACGTTATTAAACTTTTTGCTATGCCTATTTTGAAGCTAAATTCAACATACATGAAGCCTGAAAAGATGCTTGATAAATGACTTACCAAATTAGCCTAAAAACTACTTTAAATATATCATAACAGCTTAATATTAAGTTGATATTTTTGGAAGTTTAGATGAAGTTGCTATTTGAAAATGCTACAATAGAAAGTGAGAAAAAGTTTGTTCTGCAAGTTGCTTTATATTTGACAGTTTTAAATCATCTCTTTTATTTATTGATTTTTAAAATTCAAAACAGTATGATTGCCTAACCTTTGAAATTATATTTTATTTTTAGAAGTGTAAATTTGAATTCTGTTTTGATTTTTTTTAGCCAATTTTTCTTTTCAAAGCTTATCCATTTATGGACAATATTATATTTGTAATTGCAGGAAGAGAGATTTATTTTCCAAAGAATGGCAGCACAGAGAGCGAGACCATCATGTGTGGCTTTAGAGAAAGATCTTAGAAAATTAAACAATCTCAGAATAGGAGATTCTATCCTTGGAAAGGTATGTGCTACACAAAATATTGTACAAATCTCAGAAGGTAGAAGTCACCAAAAAAAGAGGTAACATAAAGTAGTGGTGATTTTAGAAGTTTTAAACATTTAAAGTAAGATTAAGTTACTGTAAATTTAGTAATTTTGCATTCACTTTTATTGTGAATGTATACAACTGACAAAAATTAGAGATACATAACTACCATTTCAGGAAATGCTGTATTAAAATAGTATCATTAAAAGTTTTAATGTGAATTTTTATTTTTTCAGAATCTAACTCCAGCACGATTTTTTGAATCCCTGCTAAAATTTCTGAATTGGTACAAAAATAGATTTTTGGGCTGGCCATAATTCATCTATGTTTCCATCCATTAAATGAGATTTTTAAAACCACAAGTAATATTTTTCAATTTATAAATTATAATTAAGTTGTCTTCTGTTTTATTTTTAGGTTCATCATGAGATGGCTAAGTACCATGAAGTAGGAAGATTTGTAATTGGTGACGACTTGACTGGAGAAAATATAGACTGGGAGTCAGCCATCTTTCATGAAGAACATGCTGCTGAACTTGGGGAGCTGGAAGCTATTCTTACAATGGCTAAACTGTATCTGGATTTGGAAAGAGATGTACTTGCTAATTGCACTGTTGAGGTACAGTAAATAGGTTTATCTGATCCATATTCTATTAATTATTTGCATACAAAACACATAATTCATTTACAATTTTACAGAGAAAAAGAAATATTAAGAAAAAAAATGAAAGTTAGAAAACGGTTTATCTTCATTTCTTGTTTTAAAAACATTCAAACTATAAGGTCTATTATAAGTTAAGTTATGAATTCATTCACTACATACACATGATTATATATGATACAAGTTTCTGACTTTCATTTAACCCTTTGAATGAATGGCTTTTCATTGCTATCCTATCTCATTACAAGACTGACACCTTTCTTGTAAAAGAAATGAGTCGTCCAACATAAATTCGATAAAAATAATATTTTTTATGAAAGAAAAGTGGAATCAATCTACTGTGGATTCAGTTATTTTCGTGGGTATCAATTTTCGTGGATTGAGGAAAACTTGCATTTTCGTGGATATTTGATTTCTTGGTTTGCTGACCTCTGAAAACAAAGCCTATTTTAAATTTGTGATTTGTTGAACATTAAAATTTGTCGTTCACCTGTACCTAAGAAACCCACGAAAATTGGTATCCAATGAATAATAATGAATCCACAGTATTTTTTCGTTTCTTTATTTAGCAAACAGAAGATAATAAAGAACAAGGCCTACAGTATATGATACAGGCTGCTGAAGCAGGGGATAGAGGAGCTATGTTATACATGGCTAAAGCCTTTGAAACTGGAGAAGGACTAAATACCAACAGGTATGATACATGTACCAGTATACTACATAAATAAAAAAAGAGCATTTTAATCCTTAATGTAAAGGCACTAATGATAACCTCATAAACTGATATTTTTAGTATTTAGTATCTCAACATTGCAATTTCACTGTTAGATGACGATATTCTTACGATTGACCTTCTTGGAAGGCCTGCAATACATCAATTCCTTAACAGAAATAAGTGTTTTACACCACTTTTTGTTGATAATTTTCAGTAGGATAGACAACCCAGAGGAATCAAAATATAACAAAAGTTTGCATTTGAATGTCATTTCTCAAAATTGTTAATCATTTATATTCACTGGTATTAAAGAGATAATCGTTACTGCAATTACGATTATCCTAATATGGCGACGGCAGATATAGGAAGAATCTTTACAGTCATTTTTATACGACCGCAAAATTTGAAAAAAATTTTGTCGTATATTGCTATCACGTTGGCGTTGTCGTCTGCGTCGTCGTCGTCCGAATACTTTTAGTTTTCGCACTCTAACTTTAGTAAAAGTGAATAGAAATCTATGAAATTTTAACACAAGGTTTATGACCACAAAAGGAATGTTGGGATTGATTTTGGGAGTTTTGATCCCAACATTTTAGGAATTAGGGCCAAAAAGGGCCCAAATAAGCATTTTCTTGGTTTTCGCACAGTAACTTTAGTTTAAGTAAATAGAAATCTATGAAATTTAAACACAAGGTTTATGACCACAAAAGGAAGGTTGATATTGATTTGGGGAGTTGAGATCCCAACAGTTTAGGAATTTGGGGCCAAAAAGGGGCCCAAATAAACATTTTTCTTGGTCTTCACATTATAACTTTAGTATAAGTGAATAGAAATCTATGAAATTTAAACACAAGGTTTATGACCATAAAAGGAAGGTTGGTATTGATTTTGGGAGTTTTGGTCCCAACAGTTTAGGAATTTGGGGCCCAAAGGGTCCAAAATTCAACTTTGTTTGATTTCATCAAAAAATGAATAATTGGGGTTCTTTGATATGCCGAATCTAACTGTGTATGTAGATTCTTAATTTTTTGTCCCGTTTTCAAATTGGTTTACATTAAGGTCCAAAGGGTCCAAACTTAAAGTTTGTTTGATTTTGACAAAAATTGAATCCTTGGGGTTCGTTGATATGCTGAATCTAAAAATGTTCTTAGATTTTAAATTATTGGCCCAGTTTTCAAGTTGGTCCAAATTGGGGTCCAAAATTAAACTTTGTTTGATTTCATCAAAAATTGAATAAATGGGGTTCTTTGATATTCCAAATCTAACTGTGTATGTAGATTCTTAATTTTTGGTCCAGTTTTCAAATTGGTCTACATTAAGGTCAAAAGGGTCCAAAATTAAACTAAGTTTCATGTTAACAAAAATTAAATTCTTTGGCTTCTTTGATATGCTTTATCTAAACATGTACTTTGATTTTTGATTATGGGCCCAGTTTTCAAGTTGGTCTAGATCAGGATTCAAAATTATCATATTAAGTATTGTGCAATAGCAAGAAATTTTCAATTGCACAGTATTGCACAATAGCAAGAAATATCTAATTGCACAATATTGTGAAATAGCAATTAATTTTTGTCGAGCCTGCAACTTTTGTTGCAGAAAGCTCGACATAGGGATAGTGATCCGGCGGCGGCGGCGGCTACGGCGGCTACGGCGGCGGTGTTAGCTCACTTCTTAAAAGCTTTATATTTCAGAAGGTGGAAGACCTGGATGCTTCATACTTTGTATATAGATGCTTCATGTTACGAAGTTTCCATCAGTCACATGTCCAATGTCCTTGACCTCATTTTCATGGTTCAGTGACCACTTGAAAAAAAAGTTCAAATTTTTTGTAATGTTGAATTCTCTCTTATTATAAGTAATAGGATAACTATATTTGGTATGTGAGTACCTTGCAAGGTCCTCACGTCTGTCAGACAGTTTTCACTTGACCTCGACCTCATTTCATGGATCAGTGATCAAGGTTAAGTTTTGGTGGTCAAGTCCATATCTCAGATACTATAAGCTATAGGGCTAGTATATTCGGTGTATGGAATGACTGTAAGGTGTACATGTCCAACTGGCAGGTGTCATCTGACCTTGACCTCATTTTCATGGTTCAGTGGTTATAGTTAAATTTTTGTGTTTTGGTCTGTTTTTCTCATACTATATGCAATAGGTATACTATATTTGTTGTATGGAATGATGGTAAGGTGTACATGTCTAGCGGGCAGATGTCATGTGACCTTGACCTCATTTTCATGGTTCAGCGGTCAAAGTTAAGTTTTTGAGTTTTGGTCTTTTTATCTAATACTGTATGCCATAGGTCAACTATATTTGGTGTATGGAAATATTTTATGATCTTTATGTCAGTCGCGCAGGTTTTATTTGACCGTGACATCATTTTCACGGTTCATTGCACAGTGTTAAGTTTTTGTGTTTTGGTCTATTTTTCTTAAACTATAACATGTATAAGTAATGGGTCAACTATATATGTTGTATAGAAGCATTGTTAGCTGTACATGTCTGCCTGGCATGGTTCATCTGACCTTGACCTCATTTTCAAGGTTCATTGGTCTTTGTTTAGTTATCTTGGTTAATGTTAAGTTTATGAGACAGTTGTAATAAAACTAAGCTTTATACTTAGGACTATCAACATAATATCAATGATTAGTATAGAAGGCGAGACATTTCAGCGTGTGCACTCTTGTTTCAATTGGAGTTATCTTTCTTTGTATAGAATAGTAGTTGAATCAACTTTAATCATAGTTTTATACAATATACAATGTATTTTCATTTTTACTACCAACTAATAAATTAAAAAAATCTTTACCATTCAGTGATAACAAGCACTTTTTATTACATTTTAATATTGTATGATGTATTTAAATCAGCAGTTATTGTTGCAAACTTCATTAGAAATTTGAATTGAAATCAGTACATTATAACTTTAGTATAAGTGAATAGAAATCTATGAAATTTAAACACAAGGTTTATGACCATAAAAGGAAGGTTGGTATTGATTTTGGGAGTTTTGGTCCCAACAGTTTAGGAATTTGGGGCTCAAAGGGTCCAAAATTAAACTTTGTTTGATTTCATCAAAAAATGAATAATTGGGGTTCTTTGATATGCCAAATCTAACTGTGTATGTAGATTCTTAATTTTTGGTCCCGTTTTCAAATTGGTTTACAATACATTAAGGTCCAAAGGGTCCAAACTTAAAGTTTGTTTGATTTTGACAAACATTGAATCCTTGGGGTTCTTTAATATGCTGAATCTTAAAATGTACTTAGATTTTTAATTATTGGCCCAGTTTTCAAGTTGGTCCAAATCGGGGTCCAAAATTAAACTTTGTTTGATTTCATCAAAAATTGATGGTTCCAAGCAACTTTAATGAAACAATTTCCAAAATAAAATAATTTGATGTTATTCTTATTTAATTTAATTGCAGAAGCATATCTTGGGAGGATGCCATCCATTATTATGATTTGGCAGTAAAAACTGACAACCATGATGAAGGTGGAGAGTATGATAGTACCATCAATGATCCTCTGTATCAGATACAGGCCAAACAGGCAGAGCTCTACAGATATGGAGGTCATGGCCTAAAGAAAGACCCTAGTACTGCTGGTAAGTCACAGAGACATTTTGTATAAAACAAAATATCAAATATTTTAGTATCCTTGCAGATGTTTACAATGCCAAAGGCATGTGCATGCTTTGTTTCTAGCGATGATTTTTTTCATATCACTCTACTGTCCAGAGAAAGAAAATTATCAGTCAATAAGATCAAAGGAAAATTTCGTAAAATAGGGATAATGAGTTGTATTACCTTAGAAGAATGGGTATATTATATTGCATTGTATGTTCATCTCCTTTTCCTTTACTTAGATGCTCCACTGTTAGTTAAAAAATGTGACACTTAAATACATGATTGATGTGTTCAAAATTTAAGCTGCACTGCCATGCTAATAAAGGAGAAGTATAATGACACTGAGGTATTTTGGAAATTCATTGCATTGGATGTATTATAAAAAATTAAAAAAATCTTTTTTTATCAATATTTGAATGTTTAAATTCTTAGCATCTTTCTCTTTTACAGGTGATTTATATAATGAAGCAGCTGAGGCAGCCATGGCTTCAATGAAGGGGAGACTGGCAAATAAATACTTTGCTTTAGCAGAAGAATGCTATGCTGAGATTGAGGAAGAGGAAGAAGAGTCTGAACAGTAAACACCCTAACTTATGAAATTGACTTTCCCATTTCATTCATGTTTGATCAGTCCAATGTTATTTTGAGGAGAATTCTTGGAACATTTATAAACAGTGATATTTTTGTATTGAAAACTATTGCTTGTTGCATTTCAAAATGCTTTGACAATTTGACAATGAATGATTGATTGATTTGTAACAAGTTAAACCATATTTTTTCATTGTTGTGCATTTTACAATAATTCCAGTTTTAAGTGTTATTAATGTAGTGAATTATGTTGTAACTTTTTATAAAAATTATGCAATATACTCATATTCACAAAATAGTGCTAAGCAGTTTATCTCTCTTTATATAGTGATTTAAAAAAATGTTTTTGACTGTCTGTACAGCTGCTATTTATATGATGCTGTAAATGGCTAATTATGTACATTTTCTAACAAGTGCTGATTTTTTATTTTCTGACCAGTGCTGATATTTAAGTTTTTATATAGAAAGTCTATTCAAACAGTATTTTAAAAATACTTTTAAATTGAAAAAATCCAGGGATGGATATTTTGATTTGATAAATATTAAAATTAGGAACCTTATAAGAAAAAGGAAATAATTAGTTTGGTTTTTCAAATTTTTTGCATTCCTCTGCTGTAGATTCTTAACAGAGGCAAATTGCCTTATTCTGACTAGCATTTCAGACTTCTATTTTTTAATTATTAATGAATTCTGTGTTTGACTTTTCTTTGGAAACAATGCATTCAGGTAAAACTTTAAAACCACTCATAGTTTTTCTATGAAGCTGCTCAAAACTTTTTTAGTTTATATTTAGTTGTTGTTGTTTTAATGTTAAGTGAGTTTTAATCGCTGTATTCCATATTTATGCAACATTACATACTTATGATAGAATAAGTGATCTCAACATGTTTTTGTTGTTATGTGTATAAAGTTCTACTATTTTATAATTGATTGTAGTAAAGTCCTATAATAGACAATATTGTTTATGTTATCAGAATAGGTTATGATATGTATCAAATGGCAATGTATTTATTTTCAGTATCCAATATTTTGAAACATTACTATCTAATAGATAGAGATACTTTGTGCATTTTTCCTTTGATCTTTTTTGGTGTGAATTTTTCATATCATGCTACTCGCTTGAGATGGAAAATTATTGCTAGAAACTAAGGAGGCATGTGGTATTGCTATTGAAATCGACATGAAATTGACGTCATCATAGGTAAAATAGCGATAAACAGATTATCATTGGTCATCTCAACTTGATTGGTTTTTCTCGCTTTACCATACCGACTAAAGCGAGAAAATCAATCTCATTGAGATGATCAACGATAATTTATAAATAATTCTTCACATGATTTTGATATATTCATACCAGTTGGACGTAAGGCAATATGACCAGGATGTAAATGTCTCCAGACTTAAAAGTGCTATATTTAAATCATCAAGCAATACTCATAATCTAGATACATTTAGATCATTTATTCTGTATGTCTAACATACAATGCTTTTTACGTTATCATTAGATTTATCTATTCATTTGTACATTGTATGTATTTTCTTTGTGATTTCACTTTTTACAAAGAAAAAAAATCAGAAATAAACCATGTTCTCAATTATTGCTGAATTTGGAAAACAATGTCATTTTTTTAAGTCAACAATTTATAAAATGAGGATTTATTAGTTGAAATTCAATGAGTTGTAACATTTAAATTCTTGTTAAAGATCATGCTAGATAACCATAATATTCATTGCTTATTATAACAGATGTTTATTTTTTTTTTATATTTAAGCGTTATTATTTTTCCAAGATACTTGGATTCATGCTACATGTATGTGTGTTTTATATAAATGTTGTTATAATCTTCTTTTGTAATTTTTGTCCTATTGACTATAACTGTTTATGTTTGAAATAGAGCATTCTATTATTTTGGCTACTAGTCAATATAACTCGATATGTATGAAAAGATATTATTTCTAAGAGTGAATGAGATTTATGGTAAAATCTGTCCTAAAAAAACACCCTCTGACAGAAATCTGTTCATAGAGACCAAATAGTGATATGGATTACTTTTTTATGGCTAAGGTTGTGTTCTTTCAAAGACAGATTCTACTGTATTTATTTTCTATAAATTTCCCTTGTGATATCTATAGTGAGTTTCTGTACGTGTATATCATTTATTCTTGTAATGCTTATATTTTATGAGATGTACATGTATTAGATTGGTTACCAGAATTATATGCAAACAATTCAGATTTATGGGAAAAATATGCAGTTGATTTTCTTCTGTATTTTCATTATATTTTGGTGGGATATGTTTTAGTCATTATGCATTTTCTTGAGAAGAACTATGTAGAAATGAATAAAGCGAATGATATTAAGACAAAAATCATAAAATTAAAGACAACAACTATTCTCAACTCCATAGGAAATATCCTTGAAATTGGATAAGACTAAAATATAATACTGTTTACCTTTATGCTTAATTTACTATTGGGAATTTTATATTTAAGTATATGGTATGTTTAACTTGTGTTACATAGATATGTTAAATATACTAGGATGGAAAAGTGGGCATTGTTAGATGTTTTTAAGTGTAAATGAACAATGGAGAAAATTCTTCAATTTTCAATTAGTAAAAACATTTTTTTGTTTGAAAATTGAATGTTACTGATAGAATTAGTATAGCCTTAGCGTAGAGCTGACATGGCAAATATTCTGATGTGTGAAGTCCCTTGTTTTTATTGTGCCAATATAAGATATGTCTCTTAGTAGTTGTTGTTTTGCTGGTTTTTCATGGGGGAATTGCCACTATGCACAATACTTTAGTGCTAAAAAAAGTTGACATTTACATTATATGAAAAAAATCTGTACTTAAAATCGCTGTTTCACACTAATGATATTAATGAGACAGGTTATTAAATGTTGTAACTATTCACTCATATTCTTGACAAATATGTAATTTTCATTTTCATTTCTACTTATTTTGGTATGTGGAGGTAGGGAAAAGTAGTGTAATATTCTGAATACGTGTATAACAAAGTCTGTGTAGATGTAAATGTTTTGTTCCATATCTTTACACTAAACTTTGGCTACAGAAATATATTGCCAGGTAAACGCTTCACAATTTTTAAGGTTTTTTTATAGGTTTAAATATATTAGCATGATTTGAATAGAATAGACTTATAATTGTATATGTATGTAGTGTGTAGATAGTATAGGATGGTTATTATAATTGGTTGTTAGTTTACTATTATTCATGAGAATTGGGTGTAGGCACTGTGTGTTGGTGGCGGTGTAGTATATATTGTGTGTTTTCTAGTTTGTTGCTCATCACTTTTGTCATTAATGTATATTTGTTTTTATGGTCCAAACATTCTGATATAAGCAACTTGTATTTGCACAAAAAATTAAGTTGAAAAGAAACTACATTTGCACAGAATTACCTGTTTTCATGTGTTTATTTTAACCTGACAAAACTTGAGTTGTTCATATGTGATAACTGTATTTAGATAATATCAGTGCACAAAAATTTCATCTAAAATTCCAGTAAAAACACTTAAAAAATGAATTATATCTATGCAAACCTAAAAAAGATAACTTAGATATTTCTTAGTTATAGAGAATATCAGAATTGACAAGTGTAGAAATAGCTTATAGCTTCTCTGACAAATTCTTGTTAAAAAAAAAACAAAGGAAAAATAAATATGCATTGTGTCAAAATGAGATGACAACAAAAATTTAGAGTCTTGAAAATTGTGAAGTGTTTATCATAGACATACAGCAATAAATAAATGTTAGCATTCATACAAACATATTTTGATATAACTTTGCTTAAATTAATGTCTGTATTGAATGAGGTCTAATATCTTTTAACATATAAGTGATATGTGTACAGCAGTAATTAATCATAAGTAATGCTATCAATTACGAAATATATTAACATAGACAATTATATTTTACCACAAAACACATTGCACGTTTGAGAGAAATTGATATGATTATTGGTTAATGTTTTAACTTTTAAATGTAAGTTTTTGTTTTAATTTGTACATGTTTAAATTGATTTTTACAATTAGATTGTAATCATGGGTTGAAAAGGATTGAACCTGGGAGAAGGTGATGCTTTAACATAAGAATCTGTACATTTGATAGTTTCTAAGGCTGGTTAAACTTTTAGAAAGACTCACTTATAGATTTTTTTCTGTGAGATTTTGACCATGACATCATTCCCCCTGAAATATTCATACCTTCTGTTGATCCTTCTAACTTTTCCAAGATTTTAAATATGAATTTTGTTTATTAATTAGTGTTGAATTATTTTGTTCCCCTATTATATTTTAAATAATTACCAGTTTAAAACTCAATATTTTAATTTAAAGGAATAAACACATTATACACAAAATTATATTAAAGAATAATTCTGATGAATGGCTTTTCAAACAAAATAATATTTTTGTTGAAAATTATCGATATTGAATCATGTCTAAAACCAAATGTATTAACCAGTACATTGACTATGTCCAGATGTTAATGTTCAAGGTTTGTTTAATATTAACAATTACTGCTTGTCTATTAAACGATGTAAATATTTTTAGTATTTTCTTACATACAGTGTGTTATGAATGCATTGTTAGCAACACTGTATTTTTATTTTTCAATAAAGTTAATATTCAATATATTTGTCTTTGCTACATGATTATATAAACAAAATTGGATTTGGCCAAATGTTATGTAATGTTTTTTAAGAAGAAGTTTTTGATATTATTCGTTTTCATTAAAGGTTTGAAAATTGTTGATTGGATTTGACATTACAATATTTGCTCTTGTTATGTTGATATTAGATTCATATTAAAGAAACGTTTTAGTGGCATGAACAGCTGACAATACATCCATACAATGAACATTATTGACCTATTGCTAATGGTATAAGAAAAACAGACCAAAACACAAAACTTGACACTGAGCAATGAACCATGAAAATGAGGTCAATGTCAAATACAACCTGAAAGACTGACATATATTATAAAATATTTCAATACACCAAATACAGTTCACGTATTGGATATAATATTAGGAAAGAAAAAAAAACCTCAAAAACTTAACTTTGACCACTGAATCATAAAAATGAGGTCAAGGTCAGATGACACCTGCCAAGTAGACATGTACACCTTATAATCGGTCCATACACCAAATATAGTAGACCTATCACATACAGTATAAGAAACACAGACCAAAAACACAATCAAAGAGCTGAATAGCTCGAGGGGAAAGACGGCCCTTGTTTCTATTTCATTTTTTTTTGGAATGGGGGTTGGGGGTGTTATCTTTTGATAGTCTTCATATAAAGAATGAAAAAAAGAACAGCTAGAACATGTGGAAGGTTGACACTATTGGAATCAATTCTGTTTAATGTAATTTCGTTTCTTTAGTTTAGGATTCAATTTAGACCAATGGAAGAGATCTGCATCTCTAAATCTAAACATTCAATTAAAGTTGATAGTTAATTATCTAAAATTCAACTAGTTGAATTCTGTCCTTTAACAACAACTACAATTATTTTTGAAATCTTAATAGTGTACGACTGAACTGTAGGCTAGGGCCATTTTCCATTTTTTGTGACAGTTCTTAAGAAAGTTGGGACTGAAAAATCTATTCAGTTTTAAATTTCCATTGATAAAGTTCCCAGTTATATCTCTCATCACAGGGATACAGGTACTAATAAGAATAACAATATGATTGATGTAAACTGTGTGAAGCTTGTTTCCAAATCCTACATTTTGAAATATTTGTAAAATTTCATGAATAAATAGGTTTAAACTACAAAATGCAACATTTGTAATTTTTTTGTAACTATTACAATGATTATGTTGGTACACAAAATTTATTTTTAATGAAAGACTACTTATCATATACTAAATGTCACATTTTAAGTGTTTATTTTAGTGGATAATTAGCTCATAAATTGAGGTGCTCCTGAATTGGAGGAAGAGTCTCAAAACAGAGTTTTACAGAAAAAAATGGAAAAGATCGTTTCTCTCCCCGATCTCATGTAGCCCCTCGGACTTCCTGTTTACTTTGAAAGTTGTTGACCTACAAATTAAAGTATTGCATGTTGATGTTTAAATCATCTACAGCAAACATAATTATGTTTAAATTCAACAAATACTATTTTTTAATAAGTGCACAATCTTTGAGAATGATTTAAATAACCAGTTATAGTGCGGTGACTGAAGGCAGATTTTTTGGAATTTAATCTCCCCACCGAACACACACCTACATAATATATCATTGGAAAGAGGAAATTGTGTACTATAATAATATGCCTGTTGTCAGGACTTGATATGGTCACATTTTTTTTAAATTGAGGTCAAAGGTCATATGTAAAAATTTGTGAAAATTTGGGTGGGTTTCAATTTTGACATTTTTTTCTATTTCTAAACTCTACTTAAATACAAATGATACTGTTTTGGCTTTAGTAATGTTTTTTATTATACATAAACCTTAATCATTGAAAAAAATCCTAAAACGACGTTATATAAACAAAACTTCAAAAATCAAGTTTTCAACCTATAAAATGTTGAGAGCACCTTAACCTTATGAAAAATATCAATTTCAGGTAAAAATCAAGTGTCATTGCAGGACAATACTTTAAAATTATTTTTTAAACTATCATATTTGGTGAGGTATCAAACCAAAGCCATAGAACACTACAGTCAAATATGACCTTAAATTGAATTTGTGGATACTTCAGGTTCTTTATAGACTAATCGTTGCTATTTGGTTTTTTTCACAATTATTACTGCTACCATAGTATTATCTTTTGTTTGTATTTAACTCTGATTAATATCTATTACATTATAGGTTTTGTAACTTTATCCCCCCCCCCCCTTTTTTTCCCTTGCAACGTACCACAAACTTCAAAAGTATTCCATATAAAAAAAGAAGATGTGATATGATTGCAAATGAGACAACTCTCCAAATGAGACCAAATGAGACACAAAACAATTATAGGTCCTGTACGGGTTTCAACAATGAGTAAAAGTCATACTGCAAAGTCTTCAATTCACGAAACAAAATGTAAAACAAACAAAAAATCTAACGGCCTGATTAATGTACAAAATAAATAATAAAGAAACTAATATAGTATATAGAAACAAACGACAAACACTGCATTACCGTCTCGTAACTTAAAACTGACACATACAGATAGTGGAGGGGTTTAACTTTTTTAAGGGCACGCCAACAATCCCCCAACCTCGGGACTGGATTCGTGTGTACCAGTGCAACAAGCTTTATACCAAATCAACCCTTATCTCCATCATGTTCATTTTCATCAACTGTCACAATGACAATAACGGTACCATTTTTTCTGCACCAGATGCGCATTTCGACAATACATGTGTCTTCAGTGATGCTCGTGGCAAAAATATGTGAAATCCAAAGCTTATATTAAAGATGAAGAGCTATAATCCAAAAGTTCCAAAAAGTATAGCCAAATCCGTGAAATGAATCAGAGCTTTGAATGAGGGAGATACATTCCTTAATTTATAATAATATCTAACATTTTGACATGTTTTAATATTTCTACACATTTCACTCATGGCCACAGGTCTGCACATGAAAGGTTCTGCTCAAAGCAAACACGTTATTTTGAGTTTTTCTTTACAAGTACAGACAAGGTATTGTAGGAAGTCCGAAGACATTTGTTCCTAAAAAATACCAGCTTCAAACCATCCCTATCAATTCATCCAAGATTTAACAGAGATCTATAAGGGGGTTTAGGAAGGTGGGATGACATCCATATGCTTGTCTGCAAAGATGCTGGGGAAACATCATACGAGAAGTACACACTATCTTGAATTCGCTCAATTTCATGGTTAGTAACACATTATATAGCGTCGCACTTTATTTTAAGAAGCATACAATCCATTGGCATTCAATGTTTCAACAAGGTGTTTTGAACCAAACTCACGGTACATTTGTAAAGCCAATCCTAAATAAAAAGGAGTAAAACAAAAATGATTGCCTCAACAAATTGCTTAGCATTTCCACAATTTCTCTGGTGCCATTTCCTGAGAATAGTCTTGGCTGTATGCAGTTTCATTGAGTAAGCATAGAATGAATTGCAATAAATACGAAGACATTGACTGAATTAAGAAGGAAGAAACAATTCATCCAAAGTTGGGTAGTCTTCTTTAGAGTTTCGATGTCTTTTCTAAGTAAACTTGCAGCGGAATTAAATATCTGTCTTTTTTTGTGTCTATTACAGTTGACATTGAGATTTTGAGGTCAGTTTTTAATTGACTAGAAGCTTATACATGTTATATGGCATCTAAAATAGTTAATTTGCTACTAAATAATATGTTATATTTGCCTTGAACTTGTTAAAGTTGTTTGACAACTGAATTTCTATAAAAATAAATGAGTTTAGACTGCATTTTAGATTAGAATCAGCCTGAAGAAATGATCTATATTTATCAAGTAACGGTGCCATGAGGAATGACCATTAAATTGTTGTCAATAGCCAAAATATAATTAGTAAAAGCAGTATCGTGTTCTGAAATATCTGCTTCCACGGGTTTGGATTTATTATTTTTCGTTTTTAGCAAATATTTTGTAATGCAACCAAAATGACAGAGTGCTTGAAGTTTAAAAGATGGACGGGAAACTATTTCAACTTTAACTTTATCTGACACGGATAAAACATTTTTAATGCGCTCATCTGATTCAAACTTGAGTAATTTTTTATTTTTCTAAAATGTTTTGTTGCAACAAAATATACAAGCGCTCCAGATGAACGACTGCTTTCTAGAACGTGTACACTGAATACTCGAAACTGAGGGACAACAGTCAGATAATTGTATGTCGTCAAACTTCCTGCAAGGAGTTCTTCAAATTAACAGCTATCGCATGAAACATCTTGATGTTCCCCTCATCCAATCTTTTATGCAATGCAGATACAAAAGTCGACTTCCTTAAACTGGGTAAATTGACTCAAAATTTCAATCGAGGTTTTTTTCAGCATATTTTTTATTCACTGCATAAAATTTAACGACTTTTGTCTGTTCTTTGGACTTAATCGAGCAAGCTGCAAAGGACTTGACATATCACGGAATATTTACTGAAACTATCCGTCAATTATTCTGATTTTACAATAAGACTTTTCTGACAAAGTATATTTGATGTTTTATAACGAAAAAACATAGAATATAAACATATATAAAGTATGTGGCATATATCAGTGCACTTTGATTGAAAATATGTGTATATAATAGCGAAAAAGGTAGTTATTTCATATATCATTTGAGAGCAAATTATTGACTAATACACAAAATGGGACGGAAGGCAAGTGATTGAGTTCCGTGTTGAAATCGAAGATTTTTACTCCATTCTTTTTCCATTGATTTCTTAAGGTTTTTTTCATATTTTGGTTCCGAAATTTTTATCACTTATTAGTTTTATTAAATACTATATGCTTAAAATATTATGGGATAATTTTTATTACTACTATGAAGAAGAAACTAAAGTTTGAGTCTGAATTTGCAATTAAAATTACCTCAATTTTAAATAGTCTAAACTTCACAAATTTTATAGATTAGAAGAAAATAAAATACTGAATAGCATATTTTGACATGTAAAAATAGCTTCAGGAAAAACTATTTCAATTAAATGTAAGCAAACATACCCATTTTTTTCATTTTGAAAAAGGGGGGTGTAAACTCTCCAATATACTACCAGTCATTAAAACGACTTTTTAGAAAAAAGTGACCGTCCGAAATTCTGACGACAGGGCAAAAACTAAAGAAGACATATTTGTCTTTAATTTAAGACCATTTTTAGTCGTGTGTTATTTGGGGAGATTAAACTCGCGATCTAGACGACTTTTTACACTTCTGTCACCGCACTATTAAGGATATCCCTGCTTATGCGACTGCGTAGTGTGGCATTCCAACAATGACGTCACTATAAAATATAATGTAGGTTGGATATATTTAGAATATCTCGTCATACTGATTTTTCCGGATTGTAAAAGAAACGTAAATAGTGTAAAGGAGAGCTCGATATACGATAATTTCGAGAGAAACAGAAGGGAAATGTGTAAAAAAGTGTTTAAAGTCAATTTATTCATTTGTGTCTCCCCATCTCATCATTCTAAGTAAGATTTGTTGGGGGGTTTTCCACACTATAAAAAAAAATGAATTATGTGAGGGAATGTCACTCTGGTCAACCCCATTGGGGATTGACGGCTTGAAGCCGTCTTCCCCAAAAACTGAACTATAACTACTGAACCATTAAAATTAGGTCAAGGTAAGATGACACCTGCCAGTTGGACATGTACACCTTAAAATCCTTCCATACACCGAATATACAAGACCTATTGCTTATAGTATCTGAGATATGGACTTATTCACTAAAACTGAATATTGTTCCCTGATCCATGAAATGAGGTCTAGGTCAAGTGAAGAATGTCTGACAGGCATGAGACCTTGCAAGGTACGCACATACCAAATAAAAGTCAAGGTCAAGGACAATGGACATATGACAGACTGAAAGTTGTAACACAAGGCATCTATATACAAAGTATAAAGTATTCAGGTCTTTTACCCTCTAAAATATAAAGCTTTTAAGAATTTAGCTAATGTCTCCGCCGCCTGAACACTATCCCTATGTCGAGCTTTCTGCAACAAAAATAGTAGGCTAAACAAAAATGAGGTCATGGATATGAACAATGCGGAAAAAACACAAAAGCCTTATCATTCAATACATCTAATTCAATATGAGTAAAATATAGATCCTGTGTCCATTCTGTACTCTACTAGAAGTTCAAGGACACTAGCAAGTGAAATATTTGCCTTGAAAGATTTGAAGGTGTGAATCATAAGGACACAAGATTGCACACACTGAAATGTCGCATCAGCTTTTTCTCACCATGATTGATTTGATGTTGAATGTTGTTTATCAACAGTTTTACTAAAAGAATCCCTTGAACTTGTCATTACAAGTAATTGATACAATAAGGTCAAGGTCAAATAAACCCTGCCAGACAGACATGTCAATATTACAAATCATTTCATTCACCAAGTTGACCTTTTGGTTATAGCATCTAAGAAACAGATTAAACCATGAAAAACAACAAGTTTACCAATGAACCATGAAAATGAGGTCAAGGTCAGAAGAACCTACCAAGCAGTTGTGTCATTGGCAGTACAAAATGTAATACCACATCTTCTCATACCAACTCCCTAAGGAAAATTTGATCTTAGCATAATTTGGTTTTTCTTTTAAGTCCCTTCCGGTTAGATAGCTCCAGTCATTTTTTTTCTTTTTTCTTTAATTCTTAGCTTTTTAACCTTTACCTATTCTATTAATGTGTGTTTGATTAATCTCAGTTTTTAAATGGTCAAAAAAATCGATAATGAGATGACAATTTTTACTTGGTTTCCCCTGAAATTTCATGCGTGATCTCATGGAATAAGGCAACCATGCCTACCCATAGAAAGAACCCTTTTTTCAGATCATTGGAAATGAAGGATTAAATATATCTACATATCATCTAAATATCATCCATTCCACCACCAAATATCTTCCAATACCATAAGTATCCATTCTCTACAGTAAACTTTTATATATGTAAAAAAAAATGCTCTGATAGCCTGTTTTTTTTTTTTATTTGAAAAGTATAGTCTCCAAGGAAGAAATCTTATTAATTCACACTGGTTTCAGTGATAGAACCTTTATTTATACATCGATTGGTTCTAATGTTTTCAAACGAGCATTCCAGATGAAGGTTAATTCCACACTTATTAGGATGCACAAAGTTTATAAAAAGTTTTTTTCATTTACTAGTTATAAAATGGAACTAAGTAGCTTGGTTACACTTTCATTACATCTCATAACCGTTCTTTTAACCTTGAAAATATGAAGGACATGAAATCTCCAAATCTTGTATTAATATTATGTTTGAAGACATAACAAAACTGACATACAGTTTCAAATTTTAATAGATTTACTAATTTGTAGTTCATAAACTTTCTTGTCATAAAACATTTGTATAAAATCTATCTGTGTTTAATGGTCTACACTGGCAATTGAACTACAATTCAATATTAAAATACAAACAAATTAAATGAGTTACAAAGGTTTCCTTTAAAAGTAAATCATGCTTCCTAATTTGGGATTTTTCAACAAATAAACACCCTGTAAGTCCCAAATATATACCTATCAATTGGGACAAAAAATGCAAAGGAAAAATTATGTTTTGTGGTCAAAAATAGTGTTTTAAACAGCCTATATATATTTATTAAAAGTTTATTATTCAAACAACTTTCCTCTTCTATTATTTTTTGTACTTTTAATATGTACTTATTACATGCCTTTTACTAAATGCCTGTGTCACAGTGCACTAATATTGAAAAATAACATTTAATTGTGAGATTTTCCCAGAATTATGGAATGAGCAAATGCCCCAAACACAAAGAAACTAGTTTAAGAAAGTGATTAAAATTTTGAAAACTTTAACCACAGAGTTGTATTGTTAACTGGCAGAAAAACTAAGTTCATTTATAAGTAAAATACAGATAAACAGGATTTTTTTCCCTTAAAATTTACTTCTGGATACTATCTTATGATAATGAATAAGCTTCTATTCAAGTTTGGTAGAAATCAAGGATGGTTTAAGAAATTTATTAAAATTTCAAAAAATTTAACCACAGAGTGAATATTTGTGGACGCCACCACCAACGATGATGACTCAATGTAGGATCTCTATGTCTAGCTTTTGCGACAAAAGTCACAGGCTCTACAAAAATGATCAAAGAATTGTTAAATTGGATGATTCCATTACTAAATTTGAGAATGGAAATGTTTACTTTGCTTATCTCCTATATAAAACCTTGAAGAAAATCAAAATATAAGGTTAATCTTGATGATGCAATAAAATGATGATGTCACTAGATCTACTACAAAATGGCAATTTATCAAATTGTTATTGTCCTTTTTCAGGACCAATTTGGCTTAATTGATTTAGAGAACAACCATTATCAAGATTTGAATAGTGTCTGCAAGTAGACAGACCCAACAACACTTTCTGTTGTATATTTTTTCAGGTTTGTACTCTACATTATTTCTGTGATTAAAGCAACCAAATATATTGGCAAAGTCAGAAATTCACTGTCTTTTAATAAATCATTGTGAGTCTTCTAGCCATCATAGTCCTTATTGACTTTTTTCCCAAAAACGGTGTGAAAATGCTGTTTTAGAGAAAAAGATCGTGGATACTTTATCATCAGTTAGAAGCAAATTCAGTTTAACATTCATTGAAACAGGATTTTTGTTCTGTATAAATATAAGTCTAGTAATGGTTGATACCAGGTTGAAACAGACACTTTAAATATTTATTTATTTAAATTTACAATCTCGAATTCCAATGTGAATACACCTTTGTGTGCAGCAACTATGCATCATTAATACTCTAAATAAATGGGGAATGTGTCCATGGGACACAGATGATGCCCAAGCTTGCATATCATATAAAGTTATAAAAGGACAAAACTAGATTTATATTTATGAAGAACGTTAAAAGTGACGCTACCCAAATTAGTACATGATCAGAGTTTTGTTGTAATAAGTATTGTGTATAAGTTTCATAACATTTGGTTGAGGCAAACTTTAGTTAGAGAACAGAAACAAAATAAAATGCTTCGCTGATTGCAGCCTGATACTACCGCAGAGGTTGAACCTTGAACAGTTGTGGCAAATTTGGACACAATATTCAAGCTTGATTCTGTCTGAATTTGGATTGTGATCAAATTTTTGACATAGTATAGGTTTTTGACACAAAATAAATGTCAAGATCTTACAAATCTATTGCACAATACTGTGCAATTAAAGATTCTTTTTAAAAAATTTAAAACATTTGGTTGAGTCAAACTAAAGTTAAAGAACAGAAATGAAAGATTAAGCAATTTTTCCATTTGAAAAGGGGCACAACTCTAGTAAGTTTAAAGTGACCCCACCAAAATTCAAAATTGATCTGTTTTTTGTTAAAATCAGCATTGTGTATCAGTTTCATAACATTTGGTTGAAGCAAACTTCAGTTAGAAAACAGAAACCAACTTTGGGACATACGGACAAACAAGGGTAAAACTTAATGGCCTTTCCACTACAGCAGGGGCATAAAAAGACAACCTTTTAAAGTACAGTCAAACCATTTCATTTATACACTTCCTTTAGTAATTAAAATCAAACACACCTAATGAAGTGGTCAGGAATCAGGTCTGTTTAGTATTGATACAAATGCCTCATGTGTAACCCTGACATCTGTAGTAAGGGATATTCAATTATAAATCATAAATACAGGTTTTCTCATTTATTCTATACATCATTCTATAAATTGCAGTTGACAACTTATACACAGTGTGTGCAGCATACACACACACTTACATACACACTAATACATGTTACATACATTCCTCTTGTCCAAAATAAATATTTTAGACAATTTTAAATACTTTTTTCTACTTTATACAATTTTGTTGATATTGAAATGGTTTCTCTGAGGCACTCATATAATTTGCTTTAATCATGATCATTCTACTTATAATAATAGACTTTAACCATATCATAAGCATTTTCTGAGACACTTTTACTCCTGGGAAGAATTTTACATTATATTCTACCTTGATCAAATCTATAAATAATAAGTGTGAAAATAAAGTAAATTGTCTTATAAACAGGTAATGTAAGTACTGAAAGGAAAAAAAATTCTTCAGAATAAAAAGATAGGAAGGAATAAGAGAAAGTTGACAGTTCATAGACTATTGGTTTTTCCTATACATATTGTAAGATCATCAATTTAGGAGTCTTTATAAATTCAAGGGATGAATTTCTATCTACTTTATAAATAATATCTTCTTTATGTTAATCAGGATATGAATAACATGCACAAACATGTGTACCAGACAGTCTACTATAAATTCTTTTACAAAATTCAAAAAAACTATAATACATTCATACATTTTAATGATTATAATATATGGACAATATAAATATGCCACCCATCTCATACAACAGAAACACAATTTGCCAAGAGGTCATGATATAGTCTCTTATCTACCAAGTGCCACTAATCATAACCATATTTTAGTACATCTTAAAACCTGACATAACAAGAAGGACATCACTTGTGAAAACATGAATTAAAACAGACGACTATTTAAGTATGTCAAAATATAGAATGAAATTTTTGCAAAGATATTGTGGTAAAATTGCCAGCTTTGCCTTCAGTTAATATAAAACTCAAATTCCTGGTTTCTTTAGTTAGGAATTTAATTAGATCTAAAAATAAAATTTTCTGGTATAATTCGCTCATGTGATGGATGCTTCATGACTAAGTCACGTATCTTTTCAGTCCAAGTTATATTCTAGGAGTAAAACTTACTTTCTTCTGAAAATCTAAATTAAGTGTGTTAATGAACAAATTATATTTGCAAAACATTTCAATTTATATCATATGTTTTATGTACATCTATTCATGCTGTAAACAATTATGGAAAATGTACATTCAGTTTATAAATAATACAATTTGCCCTAAAAACCGAATTTTCAACATTATTAAGTGTAACAAAAATATTTTGTTGAAAATTTCTGATACAAAGAAAGTGTGAAATTTCATTCTAATTCAAGAAATAATGTAATGGAATATGCCCTTTCATTCCAAAACATGATTAGCTTATCCTCTGAAACTTATAAGGCAGTGAAGGCTTATAAAGAATGTAATGAGACAAAGCAGACTGCAAATTTATAACAGGACTAGAAAGATTGGTACTGACCACATTAAAATCCAAAGTTAAATTGTATTCTTTAAATGAATACAAACATTCTATATGAACAAGTTTTTATGACAATGACTAGTGGCAGGCTTTATTGTAGACATTCAATTATTTTTGCACCAGCCTACATGGTTAAAAAGTTTTTTCTAAGAAACATAATTTTTTGGGTTTTATATAAAAAAACTTTTTTGATTAGCAATCGATGAAACATGTTTGAAAACAAAGAGTAAATTGTACATTGCTTTTAACTTTCTCTCGCCCCCTAATGAATTCAAAGTTGTTGTTTCTTCACCATGACTTTTACACTGAAGTTTGATTTAAAAAAAGGAACTTTCAACAATAAAGATAACAGCGAGAACAAAATAACGAAACATGAATAATAATTATCCTCTATATCATGCCTACAACATTTATAAATGTAAAGGATGTGTATCAAATCAAAAGGAGTATGCCTCAGATATTATACAACTAATACATTTTAATCATATGTGTAGTTACTGGAAACTGAGAAAATTATATACTAAAACTTTACTATAGAGACAGATGTAATTCTACAAACACCAAAAATGTTTTAACAACTGATAAATTGTATTCCTGTATATATAAAATTCATTTTGACATAAATATCAATTTCATTAGAAAGACTAGTAATATACCAGTTAAAATAATGAACACATTCTGATAAAGATCTGTAAAACATTTTTTTATGAACAGATTGATACATTGAGCAACAAGCTTTTCACACAGTCACAAATGATACTTTTTACAAAATGAAAAACAACATCAGCATTTCATCACAGCTGGCAAAATACGGTAGAAAACATTTCTATACTTAATGAATATTCAATAACAAAACTTATTAAAATAATGGATGCATGTTTGTCCTGTTTACATTGAAATATTGTTAACAAATTGAAAATAAATAAACATGAAATATTCATCATCATGAAAACAACCACTGAACATTAGTAATTTTCTTTGTATCCGTAAATGTATTTTGAATAAGTGGAAATTGTACCCTATAAAACTCTCCCACGTTTCATGGTGACTGTAAAAAAGCCAAGAATCTAACATTCAAAGGTTGTCTTTGTGTTTTACCTCATATGTGATTGTTTCAGTGTTTTATTGTTAGTTATCAATAGTCTGTCATATAAAATGTCCGGACTTCTTGGTTATTTTTCTAGAATATTTGATGTTGACAACAGAGTTAGGGCTGTTCCAGAAAATACTATGTCCCCCCCAGGGACGGCACTTTTTTTTAACCCCCACCACCCACAGAAATAAAATTTAATTAGAACAGCACTCCCTTTGCATTTTGGTATTTCAAATACAACCACCCACATAATATTTTAAAAAATTGCCTTCCCTGGGGGGACATAGTATTTTCTGGAACAGCCCTTAGAAAATTAATACCTTTTAATGTCAACACCTGGCTTGCCATGCCAAATAAATAAGTAGCACATGAATAGTATAGAGTTTTGAGACAAACATGCAGTTTCCAAATTGGAATATATTGTTGGTATTTTTGTGAAAATATGTAATATGATTAAAACAATATTGCTCTCTACTGATTTATGAAAATGTAAATTTTCAATACACAAACTTCTTTAATTTTAATGTTTACTTATACTTGAAATACAGCCAATCTTAAAATAAAATCAAAATAGGATATCTTTACCTCTGAGTTATAGAAACAGTAATTCCAATTTTTTTTAATTTCTGTGAAAACAACAGAATTCAAACCAAAAAATGTTTCAAGTCCAATGTAACTTCTGTTGTAAATATTTTTATTTTGTTTTGACAGTCACAATTTAGCATTCTCTATGCACATATATGCATATCAACAAATACAATTCATCAAATGTTTTTAAAACTTTCTACTTTTCTTTCGTGATGGCGAGTCCATTTTTACATGATCTGGTGAAGAGGTTCTTTTCCTTGAATCATAGTTTCTTGCAAATTCATCCAAAATAAATTTATTAAGTTCTTCTAAGCTATTATTTCTACCCGCGATTGGTTGAGAATTGGATGGTCCGTTATGTCCTTTGTAACCAACACTGATGTTTGACATAGCACCATTCAAACCTGAAATTATACACAACAAATGTTAAAGGCTATGTATACATTTGAAAGAATTATAAATAGATATATTCACAGCAAAATAACAAAGTATCAAATATCATTGTTCATGGCGGATAAATTAAAATCTTAAATCTATCATATTAGCTAGAGGCATTAGTCTCATAATACTGGTTACCAGTTTGCAATTATGAGTAAATAAGATGTGGTCAGGTCAATACATCTCATCATTTTCATATAAACATGATAAAGCCATAATGATTACCAGGATTAAAGAAAACCTAAATTATAAATCTGTGAGTTTGAAATTACTGATTGATTGATTGTTGGTATTTAACTTTTGTGGCAGGTAATGTTTACTGGTAATGTTTACTGGTGATCAAAGCCGGAGAGCCTGGAAAGCACCGAGAGACCTACAGCTTTCAACAGGAAAACTGGGAATATTAGTCAATTTAGATTGGATCAAACGTATCTGCTTAAGTGCAGAGTTTAAAACTTACGACCTCATTTTTACAGGCAACAGAAACAGTAGTTTAATTAACTACATTTTGTACTTGAAGTCTTTTCAATAATGAAATATTTAAAATGAACATAGACATTGAATGCTTTCTATCATATTTGTTTTTTTATTACTGATTTATAGAACAAATACAATGCCATAGGTTATTTTGTTTGAATTGTTCTACATTTTTTGTTATTTCTCAGCCTTTTATAGTTTTCTATACAGTATGAATATTGGCCTGGTTGAAGACCAGATAATGACCTGTAGTTGCTACAATCTACATCATTTGGTGTCTGACTCTGGTGGATAGTTGTCTCACAAAACACATTCCTAAGTTACAATAATACCACATCTTACTTTTGTATGGAAGAAAAAGATTGGTGTAGCTAAAGTTAACAATATATTTGATTTCCTCAATCAGAACAGATAATAAACTTCTATTTTACTTACACTGTGCTTCCACTTTTTTTAAATTCTTTCTTAATTTAGATAAGGAGTTGATATTTCAGTATTTCAAGGTTATTCCACTCTTGTTTTTTTTGAGAAAATAAGAGAAACATTAGAAATTGAAGTATTAATAATGTTCCTGTATTATAATGAACTACTAGTTGTTAAAAAAAAAAGATTTTTTTCTTATAAAACTTGTTAATCTACCCATAATTATCATATTGTTATATCTATAAAGATGAATGAATATTTTACCTTGAAGAGAAATAGCTTCTCTAAATGCTTGCAGGTCTGGTTCAGATGTTTGCTGGATTGATTCCCCATTATTTACTCTTGGTGAATGTGATCGTTCTAATGTTCTGTTATGATTATGTTTAGTACGATGGCGATTTGGTGGATTCTTCCCACAAAGGAATGCTATAAGGTCTTCCCTGC
>CM034356.1:74609107-74636569 GCA_019925275.1 Mytilus edulis
TAATCATTCCTTATATATGAAAAACATAGGAAAATCATAATTCTAATGCAACATGGTTTGTAACATTCATTTTGATTGGATAACATCACTAATTTTCATGGCATCAATTTACAATTGATGCTATAAAAAGTTTTGCTCAAGTGCAGACGACATATGACATATTTAAGTTGTATGTTTTAACGTTGTTTACTCTCCTCGGTTTCATAAGAATGGAGAAAACAATATTGTATTTTGAGCTCTGACGGCATCAAATCACCAATTGATGCTGTCGGCTTAAAATACAATACAGTTACCAAATTTTCTCTTTTGGCCATTATTTTTCAAAGATATAATAGACTTATTGAGCGAAATAATACTCAGTAAAGAACCTAAATATCGTCCCCCGTCAATTATTAATTGGAATGAGTGTCATAGTATCATCCACGACTCACTCCATACTTCCTGTATGAAATGGATAAAACAGGAAAAAGCTGACAAAAAGTCTTTGGACTCTTTTTTTAATTCAGTAATGAAGATAGTTGATATACGTATTCAACATTTTAAAGAACATTTTACTATTAACAATAACCACAATAAACCTATTTCTCGTATCAAACATAAACTAAAAGAACTAGCCAAGAAAGGAGTAGGTCCAGTAAGACCCCTTTTTGGCCCCAAAATATAGCAGTTTTACAAAATTGTTAAAATGTAAACTTTTAGTCATTTATTGGATAGTAGAAAGGTTCTGCTACATAAATATGGGCTATTTTGCCAATACAATGCACATATATTGAGAACTAGCACCATTAATTCATACTAAATTACTGAAATCTTCACAATTCCAGCATTTTAGTTAAATTTTAGACGGTTTCCGTGTAAAACGAAAGTGGCCGCATTCGTGTTCATCCAAAATATTGAAATGGAAGTTGTATTTAATGATAATACATAACATATATAAAGATTGAGGATGAACACGGATGCGGCCACTTTCGTTTTTGACAAAAACCATCTGAAAAGTGACATTTTTTCGCATATTTGGTAGATTTCTCATATTTGAGCCAGAATCGGATCGTTTTTAATGACTAAATAAGTTAAAATCTTTCACATAAATTAATTGCATCATATGAAATAGACACTTAAGTGTTTAAAAAGTGGTCAAAATCTTTCGTCAGATGAAACTGAAATTTGAGGCCAAAATCGGTCCTTACCGGACCTACTCCTTTGTTTTTGTCCCGGCCAATAAAGCTGCTAATAATATTATTATTGTTTGACGTAAATTTTACGTTGAGGTTTTGAAAAAAGAAATCACCAATTCACCAACATTCCAACTGACTCCATTTTCAACAAACGACATCTGTAACAAACATAAACTTTTAGCTACCGCTTTACAAGCAGAGCCAAATACAATGAAAGTCCCAACTATGTATTGGCTTCCGAAGCTACACAAAACACCTTACAAATATAGATTTATTTCGTCTTCAAGCCATTGTTCCACTACTAAATTGTCTATTCTTCTTACCAGCACACTTCGTACAATTAAAAACCTGATAATAAATTGTTCAAATAAGGCCTTCGAAAATAGTGGAATTAATTACTTTTGGAGTGTCAAGAACTCGTTGGAAGTACTTGATAAATTGCATGCTTATATTGGTGATTTTGAATCTGTTCAAAGTTTTGATTTTTCTACCCTGTATACCACATTGCCTCACATTCTCATTAAGAAAAAATTCACACACCTAATTAAATGGGCATTTAAAAAGTCAGAATGTGAAAATATATGTTCAAACTCTTTTAGGTCATTTTTTAATAGCAATAAACAAAAAAACTATGTCAATTGGACATGCTTTGATACTATATATGCCCTTGAATTTTTACTAGATAACATTTTTGTTCGCTTTGGGGATTCCGTATATCGTCAGATTATCGGAATTCCAATGGGGACTAACTGTGCACCACTTATTGCGGACCTGTTTTTGTATTGCTATGAGTTACAATTTATGACAAAAATAAGCAAAGACCAATCGAAACAACATCTGATAAACAAATTTAATAATACTTTTAGATATTTGGATGATATTTTGGCTCTCAATAATGACGACTTCAGTATGTATATTAAAGAAATTTATCCTGTTGAACTTACTTTAAATAAAGCTAATACTAACAATGACCACTGCCCTTTCCTCGATCTTGAAATCTATATCACTAACGGAAAGCTGAATACTAAAATTTATGATAAATATGATTTTTCATATCCTATCGTTAATTATCCATTTTTAGATGGTGACGTTCCCTTGTCACCATCTTACGGTGTTTATATATCTCAACTTGTACGATTCGCTCGTGTATGTAACAATGTTTTAGATTTTAACGAGAGAAATTTATGTATTACTGAAAAATTATTACACCAGGGTTTTCGATATCACAAACTAGTCAAAACATTTACTAAATTTTATTATCGGTATAAGGACATCATTCGTAAATATAGCTCAACATGCAGACTTCTTATACATTCAGGTATTTCACATCCAATTTTTTATGGAAATATTCTTTATAAAGCACAAAGGTGTCAGTATTCACCTCAAAAACTAACAAAACCTTTGAATAGATTTATTAAGAAGGGATATAGTTACGATACTGTTGTCAAGTCATTACAGATTGCATATTTTGGCGTTAATATTGATTCACTTATAGGGTCTTTGCATCGGAACTAAACACATTTATTCAAAAACCAGTTGTTGGCATGACACGGGTTATGTTCTTCTCATATATGTTATGATGGTATGATACTAAACCCCTAACGGGAAGGATTGTGCCTGATGTTCATATGATGAAATCATAATCTTTCAGTCAGTTTAATTGAAGTCTGGAGCTGGCATGTCAGTTAACTGCTAGTAGTCTGTTGTTATTTATGTATTATCGTCATTTTGTTTATTTTCTTTGGTTACATCTTCTGACATCAGACTCGGACTTCTCTTGAACTGAATTTTAATGTGCGTATTGTTATGCGTTTACTTTTCTACATTGGCTAGAGGTATAGGGGAGGGTTGAGATCTCACAAACATGTTTAACCCTGCCGCATTTTTGCGCCTGTCCCAAGTTAGGAGCCTCTGGCCTTTGTTAGTCTTGTATTATTTTAATTTTAGTTTCTTGTGTGCAATTTGGAAATTAGTATGGCGTTCATTATCACTGAACTAGTATATATTTGTTTAGGGGCCAGCTGAAGGACGCCTCTTGGTGCGGGAATTTCTCGCTACATTGAAGACCTGTTGGTGACCTTCTGCTGTTGTTTTTTTCTATGGTCGGGTTGTTGTCTCTTTGGCACATTCCCCATTTCCATTCTCAATTTTATTCCTTAAAACTTTAAATTGTTTATGATGCTCTTTCTTGCCTCGATTACTTCTATGTTTATAGCTTTCCAAATGTTGTGCTTAAATTGAACATGAAGAAGCTTATAAAAGAAACATGTGATGTGTACCCTGAATTTCAAAACAGCATGAAACACTAAAGCTAAATTTAATTTTCTGGAATTGTAATAGGCAAGGTATTCTTGAAAGATTTTGGCATCCAAATTATTTTTGCTTTTCAAGCTCCCAATAGTTTTTTCAAACTTTTGCATGTGTACCTACAGAAGTTTTCATGGGAATATGTTATTAGGGCTTTTAATAAAGTTTTGGTAAATTATTAAGATAACTAGATTAATGTAGATTTAAATAAGACTCCATACTCAATGATGACCCTGCAGTGATGTGAGGAACCCACATTAATTTGGGCCAGGTGACCTAAAATCCTGTTATCACATTCATTTAAGATATAATAGTTTCACTTACCTGAAACTTTATTAGAACCAATGACCCATAGTAGAATAGAATACATTGGTACATGGTTGATAATGTAAACAACTGTGGACAGGAAACCTTGAAACAGTAAAACCACCATTCTTAACTAAAAATAGAATACATTGGTACATGGTTGATAATGTAAACAACTGTGGACAGGAAACCTTGAAACAGTAAAACCACCATTCTTAGCTAAAAATAGAATACATTGGTACATGGTTGATTATGTAAACAACTGTGGACAGGAAACCTTGAAACAGTAAAACCACCATTCTTCACTAAAAATAATAAATAATAGAATACATTGGTACATTGTTGATAATGTAAACAACTGTGGACAGGAAACCTTGAAACAGTAAAACCACCATTCTTAGCTAAAAATAGAATACATTGGTACATGGTTGATAATGTAAACAACTGTGGACAGGAAACCTTGAAACAGTAAAACCACCATTCTTAACTAAAAATAGAATACATTGGTACATGGTTGATAATGTAAACAACTGTGGACAGGAAACCTTGAAACAGTAAAACCACCATTCTTAGCTAAAAATAGAATACATTGGTACATGGTTGATAATGTAAACAACTGTGGACAGGAAACCTTGAAACAGTAAAACCACCATTCTTAGCTAAAAATAGAATACATTGGTACATGGTTGATAATGTAAACAACTGTGGACAGGAAACCTTGAAACAGTAAAACCACCATTCTTAGCTAAAAATAGAATACATTGGTACATGGTTGATAATGTAAACAACTGTGGACAGGAAACCTTGAAACAGTAAAACCACCATTCTTAGCTAAAAATAGAATACATTGGTACATGGTTGATAATGTAAACAACTGTGGACAGGAAACCTTGAAACAGTAAAACCACCATTCTTAGCTAAAAATAGAATACATTGGTACATGGTTGATAATGTAAACAACTGTGGACAGGAAACCTTGAAACAGTAAAACCACCATTCTTCACTAAAAATAATAAATAATAGAATACATTGGTACATAGTTGATAATGTAAACAACTGTGGACAGGAAACCTTGAAACAGTAAAACCACCATTCTTCACTAAAAATAATAAATAATAGAATACATTGGTACATAGTTGATAATGTAAACAACTGTGGACAGGAAACCTTGAAACAGTAAAACCACCATTCTTAACTAAAAATAATAAATAATAGAATACATTGGTACATGGTTGATAATGTAAACAACTGTGGACAGGAAACCTTGAAACAGTAAAACCACCATTCTTAGCTAAAAATAGAATACATTGGTACATGGTTGATAATGTAAACAACTGTGGACAGGAAACCTTGAAACAGTAAAACCACCATTCTTAGCTAAAAATAGAATACATTGGTACATGGTTGATAATGTAAACAACTGTGGACAGGAAACCTTGAAACAGTAAAACCACCATTCTTAGCTAAAAATAGAATACATTGGTACATGGTTGATAATGTAAACAACTGTGGACAGGAAACCTTGAAACAGTAAAACCACCATTCTTAGCTAAAAATAGAATACATTGGTACATGGTTGATAATGTAAACAACTGTGGACAGGAAACCTTGAAACAGTAAAACCACCATTCTTCACTAAAAATAATAAATAATAGAATACATTGGTACATGGTTGATAATGTAAACAACTGTGGACAGGAAACCTTGAAACAGTAAAACCACCATTCTTCACTAAAAATAATAAATAATAGAATACATTGGTACATAGTTGATAATGTAAACAACTGTGGACAGGAAACCTTGAAACAGTAAAACCACCATTCTTCACTAAAAATAATAAATAATAGAATACATTGGTACATAGTTGATAATGTAAACAACTGTGGACAGGAAACCTTGAAACAGTAAAACCACCATTCTTAACTAAAAATAATAAATAATAGAATACATTGGTACATTGTTAATGTAAACAACTGTGGACAGGAAACCTTGAAACAGTAAAACCACCATTCTTCACTAAAAATAATAAATAATAGAATACATTGGTACATGGTTGATAATGTAAACAACTGTGGACAGGAAACCTTGAAACAGTAAAACCACCATTCTTAGCTAAAAATAGAATACATTGGTACATGGTTGATAATGTAAACAACTGTGGACAGGAAACCTTGAAACAGTAAAACCACCATTCTTAGCTAAAAATAGAATACATTGGTACATGGTTGATAATGTAAACAACTGTGGACAGGAAACCTTGAAACAGTAAAACCACCATTCTTAGCTAAAAATAGAATACATTGGTACATGGTTGATAATGTAAACAACTGTGGACAGGAAACCTTGAAACAGTAAAACCACCATTCTTAGCTAAAAATAGAATACATTGGTACATGGTTGATAATGTAAACAACTGTGGACAGGAAACCTTGAAACAGTAAAACCACCATTCTTCACTAAAAATAATAAATAATAGAATACATTGGTACATAGTTGATAATGTAAAAACTGTGGACAGGAAACCTTGAAACAGTAAAACCACCATTCTTCACTAAAAATAATAAATAATAGAATACATTGGTACATAGTTGATAATGTAAACAACTGTGGACAGGAAACCTTGAAACAGTAAAACCACCATTCTTAACTAAAATATAATAAATAATAGAATACATTGGTACATGGTTGATAATGTAAACAACTGTGGACAGGAAACCTTGAAACAGTAAAACCACCATTCTTAGCTAAAAATAGAATACATTGGTACATGGTTGATAATGTAAACAACTGTGGACAGGAAACCTTGAAACAGTAAAACCACCATTCTTCACTAAAAATAGAATACATTGGTACATGGTTGATAATGTAAACAACTGTGGACAGGAAACCTTGAAACAGTAAAACCACCATTCTTCACTAAAAATAGAATACATTGGTACATGGTTGATAATGTAAACAACTGTGGACAGGAAACCTTGAAACAGTAAAACCACCATTCTTCACTAAAAATAGAATACATTGGTACATGGTTGATAATGTAAACAACTGTGGACAGGAAACCTTGAAACAGTAAAACCACCATTCTTCACTAAAAATAATAAATAATAGAATACATTGGTACATGGTTGATAATGTAAACAACTGTGGACAGGAAACCTTGAAACAGTAAAACCACCATTCTTAACTAAAAATAGAATACATTGGTACATTGTTGATAATGTAAACAACTGTGGACAGGAAACCTTGAAACAGTAAAACCACCATTCTTAGCTAAAAATAGAATACATTGGTACATGGTTGATAATGTAAACAACTGTGGACAGGAAACCTTGAAACAGTAAAACAGGGATCTCCATGGATGAAAATTGAACCATGGAGGAACTTTCACCATTACAAACCGTGTCTACGCTGTACAGTGTAGCGCGATCGGAAGTGTTTTATCCCTCCATACAAGGAATGGTGAACATGCTAATTCATTGCTTATTTTAATTATATTTATTTGAATTTTCATTATAGAATTAGAAGTATCAATATTTTCATTTATTGCCGTTTTTAACCATTCAAATGCCAAGTCTTCATGATCCCCCTTAGTCGAGAATGACCAAAAGCTGTCATGAAGGTCCCCATGTAGATTTCTTGTATTTTTGGTAATTGTTATGGGGGTTAAAAATCATATGATGTGGAGCTTATTTTTCATGGACACTGTCAAATTCAGAACCCATTACCGGTATGGCTGATTTGTAGCAACAAAAAAACGATTCGTACGGGTTATGTAAAAGGTTAAAGAGATTTGTAAAGCAAACGTTGACAAATGAAAAGGTTTTTAATTACTTTATCTGGCAAATTGATGCTGTGCAACATGCATCTTTCGAGTCTGAATAGAAACCGGAAACGCGGATGTATCAATTTGATTGTAATATACGAAATGAATTCAGAATTACGATACGATATTTCTTGACTGGAAATATTTAAGTTTTTACTTTTAAACTTTCAAAGTAATTCTAAATTATCGTTACAGCAGTACTCGAGTTATTTACGATGAAATAATATTTACTGTTTTGCGTCTTATTTTGTACTGCTTAAAAAAGGGGGATGCTGATTGCGTAAGTCAAAATAAAGCACGTGTTCGACTTGTTAAACTGTTTTCTTTGTAACTGGATAATTGATTTATTTATTTAATCTAAATTATCATAATCATTTGCTGAAACTTAATTGATTAATTCGACAAATGGATCGTCTATCCTCATATAGTATTCTCCTGTCTGGTTTGTTGATCTACCTGTACAAGCTCAGGTACAAGTGATTAGCGATCTTAATCCGGATAGCCCGCAGGCGTTAGAACTGTATTGGATTATAACATAAAAAGCCTAAGGGTTATGCAATTACATGCATTTGATTATAATTGATAAAAAAAATGGCGTCGGGCTACAAAAAACGATGAAGTTTTGAACGATGGCGCAAGACAATTTAACGATGGCGCGAGTCATTTGACGATGGCGCAAGACATTTGAACGATGGCGGGGCTCCATCGTTAAACAGGCCATGGAGATCCCTGGTAAAACCACCATTCTTCACTAAAAATAGAATACATTGGTACATGGTTGATAATGTAAACAACTGTGGACAGGAAACCTTGAAACAGTAAAACCACCATTCTTCACTAAAAATAGAATACATTGGTACATGGTTGATAATGTAAACAACTGTGGACAGGAAACCTTGAAACAGTAAAACCACCATTCTTCACTAAAAATAGAATACATTGGTACATGGTTGATAATGTAAACAACTGTGGACAGGAAACCTTGAAACAGTAAAACCACCATTCTTCACTAAAAATAATAAATAATAGAATACATTGGTACATGGTTGATAATGTAAACAACTGTGGACAGGAAACCTTGAAACAGTAAAACCACCATTCTTAACTAAAAATAGAATACATTGGTACATTGTTGATAATGTAAACAACTGTGGACAGGAAACCTTGAAACAGTAAAACCACCATTCTTCACTAAAAATAATAAATAATAGAATACATTGGTACATTGTTAATGTAAACAACTGTGGACAGGAAACCTTGAAACAGTAAAACCACCATTCTTCACTAAAAATAATAAATAATAGAATACATTGGTACATTGTTGATAATGTAAACAACTGTGGACAGGAAACCTTGAAACAGTAAAACCACCATTCTTAACTAAAAATAGAATACATTGGTACATAGTTGATAATGTAAACAACTGTGGACAGGAAACCTTGAAACAGTAAAACCACCATTCTTAGCTAAAAATAGAATACATTGGTACATGGTTGATAATGTAAACAACTGTGGACAGGAAACCTTGAAACAGTAAAACCACCATTCTTAACTAAAAATAGAATACATTGGTACATGGTTGATAATGTAAACAACTGTGGACAGGAAACCTTGAAACAGTAAAACCACCATTCTTCACTAAAAATAGAATACATTGGTACATGGTTGATAATGTAAACAACTGTGGACAGGAAACCTTGAAACAGTAAAACCACCATTCTTAGCTAAAAATAGAATACATTGGTACATGGTTGATAATGTAAACAACTGTGGACAGGAAACCTTGAAACAGTAAAACCACCATTCTTAGCTAAAAATAGAATACATTGGTACATGGTTGATAATGTAAACAACTGTGGACAGGAAACCTTGAAACAGTAAAACCACCATTCTTAACTAAAAATAATAAATAACAGGATTTTTAATCTGTGTTCTCTTTCTTACAACATGATAGAAGGATTTGATTATAAATTTAGAGGGACAGAAAATATAGAAAATGTCAGTCAGAAGCTCATATCACTTATTACACAGACTGCTTAACTAATTGTTGTATATTTTGGTTGTATTGTAATTATACTGCTCATTTAATTATTTATACATACAATTAGACGTACTGGCAAAATTATAATTATGTACTAGTATTTGTTGATGTATAGTTGTTATTGAACTCTTATAATAACACTTGAGTTGTAAATTGCCTTGTTAGTTTTTGTAGGGAGCATTTCTTGTTCAGTTAAAATTTGATAATAATTTTTTTTAATTCTGAAACTTAAATTTCTGACTGTAAATTCAACTGTCTGGTCAATGGATGTGCATGCACATAGAATTCATCAACAAACCTTACCAAGGTGAAAACTGTATAATACAGTGCTGTTGTTGGCAATAGAAATAAGAAAATTGTAAATAACAATGTTCCTACAAACAGCTGATCTACATCAAATGATGCTGAGTCTACACGTCGACGTAATACATTCCATTTCTTCCCTCTAAATAATCTCCACAAGGCAGATAACACATACACTTGCAATCTGTATAACCTAGAGAAGAATTCACATTTGTTATTTGTATAATCTATAGAAAAGTTCACATATATGTAATTTGTATAACCTAATGAAAAGTTGACAAATGATATTTGTATAATCTAGATTTAAGTTCACATATGTATTTGTATGATTATAATCTAAAGAAAAAATTCATGCATGTTATTTATATAATCGAGATAAAGTTCAAAACTGATATTTGTACGATCAAGAGAAAATTGCACTTTTGATATATGTATAATCTAGAGAAAACTTCACATATGTAATTTGTATAGCCTACAGAAAACTTCACACATGTTATTTGTATAACCTACAGAAAAGTTCACACATGTTATTTGTATAACCTACATAATAAAAGTTCACACATGTAATTTGTATAACCTACAGAAAAGTTCACACATGTAATTTGTATAACATACAGAAAAGTTCACACATGTAATTTTTATAACCTACAGAAAAGTTCACACATGTTATTTGTATAACCTACAGAAAAGTTCATACATGTTATTTTTATAATCTAGATAAGGTTCAAAAATGATATTTGTACTATCTAGAGAAAAGTTCACATTTGTAATTTGTATAATCTAGAGAAAAGTTCCTATTTGTAATTTTGTAAAACCTAGTTTGTAACGTGGTATAGACCCTATTCTTGTCTTTGTTGAATAGTTAGACTCTTGATCTGCCACAACTCTGGTTAAATACGTTCTTCTGTAATGACTTACAGCTTACCTAGCAGCATACACATAATAGCAGTAAATGTGTAGCGTAGTTGTGGAGATAATGTCCTTTAAAAGACAAATTTGTGCAGACAGACCAAGAACACCAACACAGGAAGAGCACCACAATAAAGTATTGAATACTGGCGGCTTCAATAAATGTAGATATCCTGTAAACAAAAACATTAAAGATAATGTGTAAATATTGGTTATTTGAAAATGAGATATTTTGGTTACATTTGTGTTAAATTATCATAAAGTATATATATAACTACTGACTTTGCCCTTGAAAATTCAGTTTTACTAGCACAAAAAAACACTGGTAATACAAACCAATAAAAATTAATGAAAAATAATAAAACAAATTTATTGTTTGTAGAAGAAAACTGGCTGTATCTAACTTTTTGTGAAACAATTTATTTTTGGTCATTGTGTTACTGTCTTGTAGATGTACTCTTCAAAACCCTTTCATTTTACAAATGCAAAACTTATAAAAACAAGCACACAGGATGATAAAAATGTATATCTAAGCCACAGAAACATTGTGTTGCAATGAATAAAATATATATATAATTATTATAGCAAACCTTTCCATAAGTAGATGTGGTACATAAAGAAATGACCCAGGAATTCTGTTAAAGGTTTATTTAGTTTGAGACCAGCAGGTGCTCCCATCAACCAGTTCAACAGTATGTCTAACTCACTTGCTACTTTCTATAAAATAAATCAAACTTTCTAATGACAATGAACATGTTTTGACTAAAACAAGCAATACAAATGTCAACCGATGTAAAGGATGCCAAGAAAGCACTGTGTGTGAAGTAAATATAGCTAGAGATTCTAATATGACATGCTTCTTTCGCTTTCTGAATAAACCCATGCTCTAAATCCAATAAAATTTGTTTGCACATGCATATATTGACTACTGCAGAATAATGAATTTTATCAAATTGGCATGCATTTGATATATTTCATTAACTTAAATACTCCCAAACTCTTAAATGATGCACATGTTGTAACTAATTCATTTATTATGACTGAAATGTGTTCCAATTTGAAATGGACATATTTGACCTAGATACGACATCCGTTCATGCTGGCTGTTCAAACTCCTCCCTCTGAAAAATCACAATGCCAGTTGTTTACAAACAAAAAGGGGAGTTTCATGGAAGAGAGTACACAAACCCTCTACACCTATACGCATCAGACATAAAAATTACCTTGATTGTACTGATCAGAATCAAAATAAATTACAAGCTTTACTTTATTATAGTTTTAACATGGGTAGGCATTATGTACTAGTTATTTTAGCCCTCACTATCGCTCAGGCAAAAATAATCACGAATATAATGCCTACCCAAGTTAAAACTACAATAAAGTATAGCTTGCATCAATTATTTCTTAAAAGGGGCGTAAAGGGGGGTATCTGCACGGAAGAACGCGAAGTAAAATGACCATTTCACGATGTACGAACAATCAAAATATTCCTGCATGTCGATCTTTTTACCAATTTTATGAAACACTGTGAATAACGATTTTTTTTTCATGGCATGAAAATAACCCTTTACCACTCTCTTCTTAGAATAATCTTACAATCTTAAAATTGGCCTTCAACAACCTAAAAGTAGTTACAAACATATTTTATTTCAAGGGACAATTTTTGTTGTTGCTAATTTATTATATATGCCATTTCATGCCACTTTCGTTCATTTGTAGAATTTTATGAATATCATTTCATTAGTGGCAGACTTGGGGTAATTGTAATTGTAATCGTTAATCAGCTGTAATTTATTACAATTTTTCAAGTAATCATTGTAATCATTAATCAGCCAAAAATCTGATTACATGTAATTTAATTTAATCAATTACTTTTCAAAATACCCTGTAATCCTGATTACTTTATGATTACATTCTGATTACAATGAAAAAAAATCTTAAACTGTGTTTATGGTCAATAAATGAACCTGTTTGTTATTCTTATTTAATTACTAATAATATTCTGTAAAATGCAGACATGTTGGCATAGTTGGCGGATTAGTTTTAAGTGAACAGATTTAGCATTTTTATAAAGCTATGTACTTTTTCTATTGATAATTCTTCAAACTTGGAAAAGGAATATTCTGATACAATTTGTTTGTATCATTGAATTTTATTGGCTACCACTCTGTGTAAATTCCACAATCTACCTACCATAACTAAGGCTCTTCTTGAAATGATGCAAGAAGCAGTCATATTGGATTTAGGGAGCTACCATTTGATTTTTATGGGGGGGCTAGGATGAAAAATTTTGTTCTGCATTTTTTTTTAGCTGTAATCTCTGTCCTGCCTTTTTATTTTTCACTCTGTTCGGTCCTGCCTTTTTTTTTTTAGTTTATCCTGACTTTTTTTTACCTAAATTGTCTTCCTGACTTTTTTTTTTTGCATGTGTCTCATCCTGCCTTTTTTTTTTACTCAAAACTCCTGTCCTGCCTATTTTTTTCAAATTTCATCCTAGCCCCCCCATAAAAATCAAATGGTAGCTCCCTTAACCACATCATATTTACCCAAAAAATAAGAAAAATAAAAAATAATGCCTACCTTAAACTACTTTTTATCAGCTTATATTCAAATTTGAAGCGTAAACAAAGCCCCAAAACATAAGATGTTAACCTTTTGCACTCGAAGTATTCATATGACGTCATGATGTTGCTAAAGAAGTCAGCAACATTTGCTGGAATTTTAGTTAAAGCAACTTTATGTCAAAATAAAAAAACAGAAACAATATTTTTATTGACTTTTGCATAAGAATGGATACAACTGTATTGTATTTAAACGTTTGTGGAGTAAATCTAGATTTTCTGTTGCATACATTGTATATCTGTTTTAACTAGCTTTACTACATATCACTAGGTAAACTTAATTTACGACAGTAATACCTACTTTTCATGTTGTAAAGGTTAAAATACAAATACAGTTATCTCCTAAATTTTATACACATGATTGCACCAATATGAGTTTAATATACTGTTTGATTGTACTTAGAAGGAGTTTTACTCGATTTAAAAAAAAATCAAGATGGACAAGCATTTTACTCAAATTGCCTTATAAATAGCAAACTGTGTTGATCTGTATCAGTTAAAAACTAATATGCACAATCAGTTCTTCCTTCCCTCTGTATTCAATTACAAATATAAATCTTAAAAAATGAAAAAATACACAATAAATTTGAAAAAAATTGTAAAATTTTGGCAATTTGGTTACCATAGCAACCATTTTTATTAAATTTCATTAAGCAAAAATATTTCTCAGGACTGAAAAAATTTACTGATTAATTTTGTTATATTGTAAGAAATTTAATGCAATGTTTGTATTGTGTAAATATGTAAAATACTTGGATTATTATTGACTTGTAGAAAAATACAATTTACGGAATTTGAAAATCTTGTGTTTTTCATTCATTAATAAAAAGAATTACAATTATTTGCCCATTGATTTTATTTTATAATTTGAAAGCCCTTTATAGGTTCTTTCTAAATATACCTCACATTTAACTGGGAGACGCTGCATTTAAGAAAAAAATCCACTTGAATATCCTGTATTTACGCATTTTTCACTGAAATCCAAATTTGCCATTTGACCATATCTTAACTAGCTGGTAGCAGAATAATTGATAATGGTAAATGTAAATCATATGTGAATTTTAAACAGGTTAAAGGTCATTTACATTATATTATTCAGAAAAAAAGGTTATGTTATACATGAAAAAAGTACTAAACAGTGCAAAATGTCGTTTTTTCACTTTTTTTAGAGTTAAAATATGACCTTTTTTGCTAAAATCAACCTATGTGGTTTCCATGGCAACCGGAATATTCCGGAACAATTTGTTGCCTGTTATTGCCTTTAGGTAAGGTACTGACTATTACATATAAGTTTCATCAAAATCTGAGACCATGTGTGCCAGACCCTATTAGAATTTCTATGGTGGTTACAGAGAATTGCTCTTAACATGTTAAGATAGTTTGGTTTACTTTTTTTTTATAAAGCATGATAATTGGTTTGTATACTTCAGTAAAAAATAAACTGTTACAGTATTGAAAAGTCATCAATGGCCTAAGTAAAAGATATTGTACATATATTCACAATTAAAAAATTTACATATATATATTTGATAATAACTGCTATATTCAAGTAATAGTTTTCTTTAACCCTTAATTATAATCTTTTGTTAATGTTGTGATTTTTGTCAACTTTGAATTGACAGGTAGGAAACCAATTAAGGTTTGTTTTTGTTGCAATTACCAATTGAGTATAGCTGTAGGACAATATGGTTTAGTCATGTTTCTCCAACATTTGATAATTAGACTAAAACAACATTAGGGATTAGGGGGTCCTCATAAGGACTGGCATCGTGATAATTACTTGTAATTCAACTATATCAGATTCTTTATTTCTTATAAAACCAAGTTAATGGTACAAAGAAAGATATTTTTACATATTATTACATACAGATTTTGCGCATGACAAGTTTGCACAAAACGAGCAACAAGAATGAGAGATTGGTGATCAACCTGGAGAACATACTTCTATATTGATAATTCTAATTAATTTACACAAATTTTTTAATACACGAATATTTTTTGAAATAAATAAAGCGCCGAATTTTAAAACATTTACTCGGCTTACATAGTAGGGTTTAAGAAAAGCTCTTCTACTTTCAGGTCTTAACTAAAATATTGTAAAAAGGGATATTGTTTAAAAATATTTATATCAAAACATTAACAAACCATATATTTTTGGTCGAGTATAACAAGAAACGGTTACGTAATTATTTTCATCCGCCGTATTTGATTTACAAAATTAAAAGGGTTATTCAACAACAAAAAAATCCTTAAATAAACAAGGGAAATTCTAATCAAACTGAAAATTTCATAAAAATTATGAAGAAATAATCTCGCAATTATTTTTTTTTAAATATTTTTTTTTATTAAAAGTAACACGAAAAATCGAAATGGTCACTGACTGTACCTCATTTTAGTAATGTATTCTATTACTTAATATATTTTTGTATTTGTGTTACATGTAGATGTTAAAATCTAAACCGATGCAAAACAGCCAAGTTTTATTTAAGTAAAAAGTCACCAAAAGCGATTGTCTTCTAGTGCGAAGAACCATATATCTACCTAGTCGTTCTGTCTCTATATCACTAGAGCCGAAGCCAGTTTACGTGGTATGCTGTCTTAGCAGATGAAAAAGTCAGTCGTATATCTGTCCACTTTTTCTACGAAAACGGAGCTGATACTCATTGGGTACATCACGTCGCGTCGTGATCTATATAGTGTTTAACTGTGGGAACTGGCTTGGTGAATATTGTGCACTACTAGTATTTTCGATTTGTTACTTGAGCTTTGGACAATTAATGCAAGTTGACTAAGAATTTTGAATAAATTCTCAAGATAAGGGGGAGTGTTGGAGCCTGTAATTTCGGTGGTTGTCGTTGCTGTGTAATATATTCGTTTTTCGTTCATTATATTGTACATAAATTAGGCCGTTAGTTTTCTCGTTTGAATTGTTAAACATTTGTTTTCTCGGGTCCTTTTAAGGCTGACTATGCGGTATGACTTTGATCATTGTTGAAGGCCGTACGGTGATCTATATTTGTTAATGTCTGTGTCATTTGGTCTCTTGTGAATAGTTGTCTCATTGGCAATCATACCACATCTTCTTTTTTATGTATAATTGTTAACTTATGTTTCATTTTGTCTCTTGTAGAGAGTTGTCTCATTGTCTATCATACCATGCACATCTTTTTTTTTATATAAAATAAAAAATACATCACTGTGTTAGACTATATGGACTTTTACAATTTTGGGAGACTATTAAAAAATATATATATATCTTTAAAAAATATATACCTTTTTAAGAATATTTTGGTCAAGAACAGGTGAATTACAGGTAGATATCAAGATCCAGTCCTTAAAAGGACCCCATAATCCCTAATGTTGTTTTAGTCTAATTACCAAATGTTGGAGAAACGTGACCACACCGGACAATATATATGGTAAAAGATAAATTAGAAATGTGATCATTTATCTAATTAGCACAAAATTAATTAAAAGTTGGACAAATATCTTGCTTAAAATTAGCAAATTTTTATTTGTATGTATTTGGACTTGACATGTAAAATGCAATGATTTTTAGTACTTGTATTTTGTTTACAATTTGATTAAACTGGTAACTTTATTTCATCCATATTTTAACTTCCATAAACTGCACTTTGAAACAAATATAAATTAAAGTCTATAATAGGTCAGAAGACAAACAGCAAACTCTTTTTATAAAGCTATATTCAATTAAAGTCAAAATAATTCAGAGATCAATGATGATAAAGTGCAATGGGTCATAACCAGTGACACAATGTTCATGGATGTATGAAGTGAACTTTTGTGGTTTATTAAATAGATGAAGTTTGAAGTTATCATTTTATAATATAGCAAACAAAATACTTTCTATAAAATGCTATATATATACATACAATTTTTTTTTTAATTCATTGTAATCAGATGTAATCATGATTACTTTGCAAATGTAATCATTAATTTAATCAGACACTTTCAGAAATGATGTAATCATTAATTTAATTTAATCATACAAATGACAAAGTAATTGTAATTTAATCAATTACATTGAAAGTAATCGGACCCATCTCTGATTAGTGGACAATAGCAAGACCAGGTAAATCTGCATCAAACAAGACAAACAAATAAAATTGATGATGCAATGATCTACATAGGAATTTAATTTATAGTAATCAAAATATATCTTTAAAACTAGAGAATATGTAGGCCAGTAATACTACAATCTTAACATACACAGTTTCTATTGTTTCAGAGAAGAACTTTTTTTAATAACAATGGACAATAATGAAACCAAAATTATGGGAATAATTCAAGTGGCAAAATTGTCCCAGATGAGTTCAAAAAATTCATAACAAACCTCTGTCCATAAAAAAAAGTGAGCGGTAATGCTGTCTATCCAACCATTCTGGGTGAGAAATATCATAACTAAGAGGCCTAATAACACATCTAATACTGTCTGACTTACTACATTTTGGGTTCTGATGAAAAGAAAAAAGATCAAATGTCAATGATGTTCTTTATAGTTTGATGAATATGTACAATGTATATTATTTAAAATTATGAATTCTATTAATTCTCATATCCTTAATTCTAGTAAAACTAACCAAGTTAACTTTATTGCAATAAATGTGATATTTCAAAAAGCAAATTAAACATTTACTAAATTAGAAACATGTTTGACAACAATTCGAGAGTTGACTCATTGGCACTCATACATATCTTCTTCATATTTTGCGTATTTAAACAATGTAGTACTGTGGAATCTTTGATTTTTATGGGTTCCAAATTTAGTGGATTGTAGAACAATAGAACTTCCAGGATATTTGATTTCACGGTTTTGACAAAGTCTGTATAACAGCTTATAGAAAATTTATAATTCATGGATTTTTTTAATTTGTGATTCACATGGAACCACTAAACGATAAAAATTGTATTCCATGAATATTAATTAATTCACAGTATTTAGAAATATTACAAATTCACTCACTCAAATAGTTTGTTCTTTGATGTTTTTGCAGAGTATAGCTTTTTTTTCTTTAAAATTAAATGCTGACAAAAAGATGGAATTTCAGTGATACTTTTTAATAATCCTGTCCTTGTAAATCTGTAAAAGTAAAACAAAAATTAAAGCAATCAGTTAAAAACAGTCATAATCAATCTTTACTTTTATTTGTCATCTTAAGTCTGTTCTTCAAATTGTTTTCATTGAACTATTTTATTTCTTGGCTTTATATTTCCAGATTTATCGCCCCTTTTTAGATAAGCTCATTTTGCTACAGATCCAGACAGTTTTTTGAAGTAGCCAATTACTAGAGAAATACATATCAGTAAATAAGCCATGTTATTTTGGATTACTGTAATTTTTTCTATAGAATGTGTGTAATGAAAATTATACATACATATAAGTATATAATTACCTATTATCTATTAATACTGTAAGGAGAGAATACAAAACTGTTAAAACTTGTAGAAAGATATTTGACATGTTGATGTTGTTCAGATAATAATAATCTGACTTGAAGCTGAATGGTGTTGGTTTTCATTATCACATATAACAGTAGAATAACTAACAAGAGGCTGAATCATGTTGTTTTCATCCTGAATCATATCTGATGATTGTAAAAAATAAGACTCTAAAATATTTTGAGGATTAAATAGTATACAGTCTACACGTGTTCTGCTCTTTCCAGATATTAGTATACAATCCAGCTGTCCTGTATCAAGCTTGTATACAGATATCCATATATTTTCACTTGATATTTTGTTTGAATGTCTGACTGGTTGTGAAATGTCACATGTCCATTCTCCAACAACTTGTGCATCTAAATTGTTATCTAACATTCCTACAGATAGCACATATATTCTATGACAATTTCTGTGAACTTTGCCATACAACTGACAGCTTGGAAGACTGAGAAACTGATATGGAATAAACACCGTCCAAACATTGTTTCCTTTATTAATTGAAAAACTATCTTTAAATTCCATTTCTGTGTATGCCTCAACTGTAAAATAAATCATGACAGTTAGTACATGTATAATCATAAGTTTAACATTTTTGGAGGTAATAAAATTACATTGACATAAATAGTTTGCATATGATATCATTTAATTATGCTGGTGCATGAATGCTTTTATATTTTTGCTGGTGTCTATTCATGTACATGTAAGCTATTGTATCATGCTCCAGTCATGCTTCAATGATTCTCTATATAATCAACCAAATTGTTCCCACTAAAGATCCGCCTATGCTTAGTATGTTTTTTTCTTTTAAAAAAAAATAAAATAATTGTGCTATTTCATTCCACAGACACTTAGCCAGTCAATATTTTCAAAGACTGTTACCCTGGTCAATAGTTAATTAACATATTTCCCATACCTTTTTCATACTAAATTTTCAATGTACAACAATGACATCATTGACTATTTATCTTTAAATGTGCACTTGGCAATGTTTAACTGTGAAGTATTGTAAACAGTACAACAACGTTACGTGTATGTGTTTGTTGTGGTAATTTCAAATTAATATATTACTTGGTAGCTAGCATTTATTATACATGCACAGGAGTTTTTACACAAGGATTCCTAGTTTTGATTAAGTGATCAAAATATCAAAAATACCACACTGACAAAAAACACCCTGATAGTTCATTTTGTACCTGTTTATGTGACTATTTTTCCCTAGTGGTGTATCCAAATCGACTTTTTAGAGAGTTGATGTGTTCAGTATAGTAAAACACTTATTGACTGGTTAGTGATGTAATAGCAAGTTTGTTGTCCTTTTGATACTATTGCCCTTGACTTCACCTAGAGCAATTTACAATAACTGTCTTTTGATTATAAGGCCGGTAAATGTGTGGTTTTATTGACTTTTGAAAAACTGATATTCACTGAGACCAAGGGTTGAAGTGAATGTCACTATATTTTTCAAAAGTCAATTAAACCATATATTTACCTAAACAAAAGTTAATAATTGTTTTATTCCATGTTCCGAAAGAGAAAAATGTGTTTTCAATTACTGTAACAGTCACTAACAGTTATTTACCAAAACACAATTGAATGTTTTTGTTTTGTTTTGAGCGGTGAATATACTTTTTCCTTCGGTGAATATGCTTTTTTATTCAAAATCTAATTTATTTAGAAAACTCTACTAAATTTCTGTCAATTTGGAATAATAGTTGGTATCTCAGGGACAACAAACTAGCTATTATCCTCATAACCAGTCAATAGGTGTATAATATAATTTTGGGTGAGTTTATGCTATTATTGCTGGTGTGTACATTTATATGCTACTGTATACACATGGTATAATATAAATGATGATGCAAGTATGCTACTGCATATTATCGCTTATGTAGGTATGCTATTATATTAAATCATTTCCAGTGTATGTATGCCATTTTATCTTATCTTATTTACATTTCTAGGAAGCATCCGTGTGGAGGCTGTGCATTATCCATATTAGGTAAGTAGGGAGGCAGGGCTTTATTAGTTACATAGTGTGTAGTATTTCATTATTGTTTGTGTATGATTATGTATATCAGCTACCATATTATATAATTTCTGATGTAAGTATGCTACTGTATTATAGTATTGCTAGCGTGTGCATCCTTCTGTATTATATGGGGACAAAGCCTGGGAAACGTTACGGTATTTCAATTTCTTTTTTTAACAAATATTAAAGTTACAAAAAAATAAATTCATACAGACTTCGTCCCCATTTACAGGTAATGCCTGCCTCATATTATTATTACCAGTGTATGAACGCACACTAAATTCCTAAGTTCAAAGACTAATAGCTCCTCCAAAAGTCAATTGATAACAATTTCTTGTGGATAAACATAGACATGTTATGTCCTTATATTAATATTATCTTATCTACAAAGATCCAGGAAATTCTGTTTCAGAGAAGTTGCGATGATTAACTTTTGCAAAAGTATATCTAAGCCAATATGTACATCTACATACTATGTCCTTATTATCTACAAAGGTTTATGAAATTCTCTTGTGTGGTTTCAATACATCTTGAAAGACTATTCAAATTTTTTTCTGTGATGGTGTCATAGTTATATTTTTTCGATTACAGTTGGGTGCACACCAAGCATTACATGTAGACAGTTGGAAAAAGTTAACACAGCATTTACTTGTGTGCACTTCATGAATACAAGGCGTTAACTCTACATTAACATCAAAATTTCTGTACACATAAAAATTAAACAGGCGTTTACCTCTGTGTTAAAGCAAAAAACAGTGCGTCTTCCAATTTTGTAAAGGGTAAACAGGTGTTTACTTTTGCATTAATATGAAGAAAGGCATGTCTTCTATATTTGTACAAATGTACAAGTGTTTATTTTATAACTTACACAATTAGTTTACAGAAAAGCAAACGTGTGTTTACTTTCAAGTGCAAGTAAAAATACACTTGTGAAATCTGAAGAAAGCGCTCGTTTACTACCCACTAAACAGACACATAGTTAACGCACTGAAGAAGACATTAGAAATTTCAATTTTGGCCGTGTTAACGTAAATATAGTTAACTAATGAAATATGTGCACACAGCATTAATGTGTGTTTACTTGATGTGGGTCTCATTTGGGTCCTAGCATGACACAGGATTGCCGATTTTTTGTAAGCATCATATCACGGTGTCTATCCATATCGGATCCTTTACGCGCAATTCAGCGGTACGCGGCTCCTTTGTGAACAGATAACGGATCCTTGCCATAAAAACAATGTGGTGTTGATAGAAAGTTATGGATGACAACAAATCAGAGAGGTATTTTGTGTTAAATTCTTAGTTCACGGAACTTTAGAATGTCAAACTGATCCACTCTTCTTATGACTATAGATAGTTTTAAGAATAACAGGCTATTTTTACAAGAAAAACAAAAAAACAGCGTTTTATGCATGTTATTTCTGTCAATATCGATTTCATTTGAATAAACAGTTCATCATTTTTTAATTGCTCATTTCATTTTATTAAGTATAAAAGAGTATACAATAAGCTCCAGATAGAATTAAAAGACCGTGTTGGAAACGGATCATAAAGATCTGTTGCCACAAATTTTATAACATTTTGAACTAATTTCAGAAGACTGAACATTAGAATTTCGGTAGATTGTTTTACCCAATAAAAGAACGTCAATTTCTAATACAATTCAGTACTTTTATCAGCAAAAACAGGGAAGAAATGCTTGAAAGTCAGGAAAATGTCAACATCACTTCGCAATTTCATACAATTGCACTCCCTTGTTTCAGTGATTATTTCGTAATCATAATAGCTAACGAAATAAAATACATCTATATACTTACCTTGATAGTTGGCTTATTCCGCCTGATATTTGTTTTTTGTTGACCAGAGTGTTTAGACAGAATAAAACACAATTTTAAAGGAACGTTTATGTTTACGGAAAGGATCCGTTATCTGTTCACAAAGGAGCCGCGTATCGCTGAATTGCGCGTAAAGGATTCGATATGGATAGACACCGTGCATATGTGAAAGTCAAATTATTGTGCCATGTAGTCCGAGATTACAGCTTGTCTGGCAAAACAGCCGTTGGACGTCAGAGTAATCTCGGACTATGTGCCATGTAACTGGAAATAAAGTCTAGCGAGACACGGGAAATTACAAAAAAAAAATGAAAATTGCTTACATACACAGTGTAAGCGGGATACAGGAATCTGACCAAACAGTAAGCGTAATCCGGGATCAGAACCCCCTTGGTGTAATGCTTGTTCTGCACCCAACTATTCTTATCTCCCCCTGAAAAATAGAAGTTGTCATGAAATTGACCAAGAAACTTGTCATCTGTTGGAAAAAGTGGATATTGACAAGTCTCATTTGATGGACTTGCAACGTTGAATAGTTTGACAGTTTAAGCAATAGCTTTTGATATGAATACACACTTACCAGTGCTTACTCAAGTTACTGGTGTTTATCTGTTAGTTCCAAACGGTATCCGACTTGCTTATTAGAAAAACTCTAAAACGTCGACACGATTGAGATCACAGGTAACAGGAAGTTGTTAGTTGTCACGCCGAAAAAAATATTTGCAATCTGCACCCGAGGGTCACCTGCCAAGAAGACCACCTTCACATTTCTTCTAAGTAGTCTCAGACGATAAAACAGACTATTTCTCCGTAAAAACTGTCACATTTTTCTGGTATATGCAATTTTTTGAATCCGGGTCCGTTCGAACACAGTTCTAAGTTCGCCCCTTGTTCCGGTTCGCCCTGTCAAACATTTACTTTTAATCCTGGACTTCTATGAAAAATGGGATTAAAAAAAACTATATACGTCGGTCATTCAGTCAGTGCGTCCGTCTGTCCCATGAATGTTTTCATTGCATCCACAGGTGATGATCCTGTAATGAGCCCCCCTATAGGAATCCGGGTCGGTTCAGGGAATTATAGTTAACCCGTACCAATGTAACTCGTACCAACGTTAACTCGTACCACTAAAAAATAACTCGTACCAATGTAAACTCGTACCACTGCTAACTCGTACCAACTTATTTAAATGCATTTGATTGGTGTTTAATTATGAATATATACTGTTATTTTTCTCAATACCTCTTAAGTTTGTAAAATGTATATAATTTGAAAGTAAAATGACCAGTCTGTAGTTAATGTTCCATGTGTATTAGATATAGACAATACCTTGGCAGATTTGATTTGTTGTCTCCCTTGAATCATTCTTTTTTAAACTTATGCTGATAACCATTGGATTTTATTTTTAATCATTCCAAATCAGTTACATTGAATAGATTTGGGTACTTTTCTTTTGTTTCTCGAAGGAATTTTATTCACTGAAAGAATTAATTTAGTGTGTTTTAAAGGTTGTAAATTGTTTATGACCAACATGTTAAAAGTATGAATTTTTTTATATATAATATTTTGCTCAAGATAATTATTACTCTCCGAGAAACTGACAACTTCTAGTGATATTTTAAGTAATGTCATGTTCATTTAATGTGTGAGATATGCATTGCTTTGAAAAAGAGTAGTGACACCTTCAGAGGAATGTAAATGAGACCTGAAATCATCATCAGATTAGTCTTTCGTTTGCTATGTTGTCACGGTCTTGTGTGCTATTATTTATTAGCCATGGCGTTTATTTCTTTTTATGAGTTTGATTGTCCATCCATGGTTTTAATGGTATTGTGAATAGCCAGTAGATGTAATGGTAGTGTTGGCAGCATAATATTTTAAGTTTATTTCTATTTATGAGTAATGAGTTTGACTGTCCATCTGTATTGTGAATAAAGGTATTGTGAATGGCCAGTAGGCTTAATGGTAGTACTGGCAGAATAACTAAGAATATATATTTTATTTTGATGCTTTATTTACCACAATTTCAATAACAATCATCTATAAAAAATTAACAAAACATCAATTATTATTATATTTTTCTCTCAAGAGATACACATACACCTTATGTTTTATTCACATCTATATCATCCTTTTACATTTGAGATTTCACATGGTATTAAATTAATACAATAATGTTTTCAAAGATAACTGGCACTATTGTTACATAATATTAATTGGCACTATTGTTACATATAGAATATGATTAAACAAGTTGATTAGTTAATAATCAACCAATAATCACACAATCAAAGGAATGTATTAATTTGATCACACAATCAAAGAAATAGCGTATATTAATTAGCAGGGTATTAAGGTAATTAAGACCATTTATATTAGTATCTTAATAAAAAAAAAACGTATTTTTGTCCAAGTTTTCATTAAAATCCAGTATAAAATTACAGTAATTCAACTTTTTTTTATTAATTTTAGAAAGAAAAAACACCACAAATTTTTTTTTTTAATGGTACGACTTCCCAGTGGTACGACTTTAAGTTGGTACGAGTTAACTTTTTTGGTACGAGTTAACATGGTACGAGTTTCCGTTGGTACGAGTTAACTTGCTTCCGGTTCAGGTGTCAGACCACCAATTAAAAATCCCTATCTGTTCAACCAAATTTTGCAATTTTCACAGCTTTCTAAATATTTTACCTTAAGTTTAACTTCAAGGAAACCAGGTATATCCTGAATTGTACATGTATCACCTTCCTACATGCCAATTTTCAACCAATGTTTAAAGTCTTGTAACAAATTTCTGATTTTGAAAAGACAGGTACTACCAAAATAACTCCCGGTTTTCTGGAAATCTTAAATTAGTGTACTATGTAGCGCATTAATCCTGAATTTTTAATGCAAACTCATAGACAAGTGAATTTTGGCTCAAAATGGTCTAAATATATTTCCCTTTCACCAAAAGTTTCATTTCTGCAAATTTGTTGGTTAGTTTAAGTAAACAATGACATCAAAAGCACTATTTTGTGTCAAAGTAGGACTACTTTTACATACGTTCTAAATTGGAGGGAGTAATTGGTGGTCTGACACCTAAAGAGCCAAAAAAGTTGCTCAGAAATCTTTGCTTTGCTTTATTCTTAATCCTTAGTCAATTTGAAGTCAGAAACATCCCATCTGAGCATAATGTGACTTATATTACAAATTTCACAGCTCAATTTAAACTGACTGTAATGTATGACTTTGATAGAAAATACTTGAAAATTTCATTTTGGACTACAGGAACATAAACGTTCAATATCAAGATAAGTTTTGTGGATTTTTTTCTTGTTTGTTCTACTTCTTAAAAGACTTTCCACAATTTTTACAATGGGTTAAGTAAAAAATTCAAGGTATTGAAGAGTCAAGGAATATTGACCCCCCCTTTTTTACACCTGGTGTAAGTAATGGGACTATTAAATGACCAAAAGTGCAGTCATGGTCATTTAACTGTTTTTATTTACTATCAGTTGATACAAATTAAGGCATAAAACTTTCATTTGAGATAATAAATGGGATTTTTGTGAGTTTTTGCAATGTTTACATCAGGCTATGTTACCTGCCAAATACATGCTATGACGCAATGATATAAGGGATAAAAATCAAATAATTTCATTAAATCTTGATGACAAGAACTTTTTTTGGTGGTAAAATAACCATGTTTTAATGTTAATACCACAGAAACAACTTGCTGTGCATTTATAACAATTTGGGACATTTTTTTATGTGAAAGCATATTGTCAGGGTGGGAAAAGCTAAAAATAGCACAAATTCAGGTCTAAGGCTCTAAATTTGCAATATGTGACTTTTTGCCCCCAAAAAGATTGAAATGTGACTACTATCACTTCATATGATCAGTTAAGTAAAAAAAATTAATTGTTTTCTGAATTTGGGGTTTCACCGCATTTCCCTTAAAGGTGTCAGACCACCAATTAAAAATCCCTATCTGTTCAACCAAATTTTGCAATTTTCACAGCTTTCTAAATATTTTACCTTAAGTTTAACTTCAAGGAAACCAGGTATATCCTGAATTGTACATGTACATGTATCACCTTCCTACATGCCAATTTTCAACCAATGTTTAAAGTCTTGTAACAAATTTCTGATTTTGAAAAGACAGGTACTACCAAAATAACTCCCGGTTTTCTGGAAATCTTAAATTAGTGTACTATGTAGCGCATTAATCCTGAATTTTTAATGCAAACTCATAGACAAGTGAATTTTGGCTCAAAATGGTCTAAATATATTTCCCTTTCACCAAAAGTTTCATTTCTGCAAATTTGTTGGTTAGTTTAAGTAAACAATGACATCAAAAGCACTATTTTGTGTCAAAGTAGGACTACTTTTACATACGTTCTAAATTGGAGGGAGTAATTGGTGGTCTGACACCTTCACCCTGATTCACGTTCACCCTAGTAGCTGTACGCCCTGATACCTGTTTGCTCAGGGTCTATTCCCATGGTTTTTATTTTTTTCTAATTGTTGTCCAGTCGCATAATTCTAAAGTCATAAGAAACCTCAAGTTATAAAAAATAATGCATGTTTTTTATAACTCAATGGATAGTTTCATTATAAAACTTTATATGTACATATATTTTTTTCTGAAGAAAATTCGTGAATTTG